>JACXGI010012740.1:0-22142 GCA_016801175.1 Esox masquinongy | reverse complement strand
GTGTGTGTGTGTGTGTGTGTGTGTGTGTGTGTGTGTGTGTGTGTTAGTCCATTATAGACCATAACCACTCTGTCGGTGTGTGTGTGTCTGTGCACGTGTGTCTTTTCCTTTGACTCTTCAATCCAGTAGCCTCCCAAAACCTTTCTGTATTTGTACAGACCTGGCTGGTGTGTGTCTCTCTCCGTGGCAACTGATGCTGCCGCCCATGGCTAGCGCCGCACAGGACCACGCTATCCTAGCATTCCAGTTTGCGTGCGTGTGTGAATCATTACTTCCTGTAGATGGTCCCTGGGGACTTGTAGAACAGCCTAAATGATATGAAACGATATTCAACGAACCATGGCGCACAGCAAGCAGTTTGACAGCACGCTCCAATGTTTTTCTTTCCGTTGACAAGCGAATCATTGCCAAGCCGGCACCTGGCTCCATCGTCCATCAACAGTCGCTCGCCATTTAAAATGGAGTCCGAGACGCTTCGTTAGCGAGGAGATTCTCCAGGCCTGGCGTGATCTACGCCAGGTCGACTTAAGAGTGGGTGTTTGGTCCGTCTTTTATCTCGTTGCTCTTTTCATGCCCAAACCCCCCACTCTCCAACCCCATGGATGCGTTTGCGTGTTTGCAGGAAGCTAAAAAGGGATGCATGCATTCCATACCGCCGCCGCCTACAAGCTCAGGCCTCCCCTGATGAGCATGTTTGTGCCGGCGTTTGTTTTTATGAATGTACATTGGTCGTAGGGAAAGTGGTGTGTGGGCGTGTGCGTTTGTGTGCAGCCCTGACTCAAGGACACTAGTGTGTCCTTTACCAATCAATCGAG
Organism: Esox masquinongy; assembly: GCA_016801175.1. Taxonomy (NCBI): domain Eukaryota; kingdom Metazoa; phylum Chordata; class Actinopteri; order Esociformes; family Esocidae; genus Esox; species Esox masquinongy. The sequence continues at coordinate 21,327 of JACXGI010012740.1, read as the reverse complement.
TTAACAGCAGATATTCAATGTAAGGTTAGAATTATTTACAACCACGGAAACCCGTGAAAAATACATTACGACAGCAATTGAAAGTATTCTCCCAAGAAATGATAGTTTGTACATGAAGTGCATGAATGCCCACGATGACATCAGAATCTGTCTTCTGCTGATTGGTCTCAATTGTTCATTTACAGTGAATGTTTTGTTCATAATCCCCGATTTTTATGGGTCACAGCTGTTTCTTATTAGGCAGGTGTGTTTGCTTGCATCGTTAAAAAAGCTGTCAATGTTAAATCTTGATTCTAGGCTTTGCATCTGTCTTTGGAGTTTCCTAGTGTTTGTCTACATGAGGACGAAAAGTGTCAATGCAAGGCAGGCCTTTAGAATGCTAATAAATCAATAAGTAACATCGCCAAAGCATTGTGTGCCAGAATCAACTGTGTAGTACATTAAAACCAAGGGAACAACCAAAGATATGCACTCAAGACTTAACATGACTACTTTGTTGTCTATAATGTTAATCTATCAAAATTATTTTCTGGTACCATAAAATGGTGGACTATTTACAAACTAGGCTGTAATTTCGAATGGTTCATCTAATGAAAAATGCCCTCAAATTAAAGCTCACTGTCTTCCCTTTCAACCTAGACGCTGTATTTCATATCCAAAGCTCTGGAACACAGAACCCCATAAAAAAACAAGAAACATTTTTGCTGTCCAGTTAATTTTGGAGTACATAACATGTGACATTCAGCTATCAGATGCTAGGTTTTGGATTTTCAAACTGGAAAACTTACCTGTTTCTGCTATGAAGCTTCTGTTGTCAAGCTCAGGATCTTGATGTTTACGTTAGTTTGAGATAAATCAGAAGTGTTAGTAGTGCTGATATAATGAGCTCTACTTTGTGATCCTTCCCCACAGTGAGTCTTAGGAGATATTGGGCCTGCATATCACTTCAGGTTCTGGCTCCGAATTCCCCAATTAGCACCTAACACCTTCACTAGACTCAAGACCAAGAGCTTTTCTTCCCTGGGTAGAATGAAGGAACTTCACCATACTCCGGCCCATAGCTATTTCAGCACGCTGTTCTTTCACATTCTCTCTTCAGTCCATCATAAAATGCCAAATATCCACCTTTAAAAACACTTAACAATAATGAATACATTTTCTTCATTCGTGCACTGTGCGGTAAATACAGCAATCTGTTATAGGTATGTCTTTCTATGTACGGTCATTTTTTTCGGCGTCCACCTGGTGATATGTTGTTGGCTGGAGTAGGACAGCAGAGCCACTAAACCGGGGCGGCAAATAAAAAAAACAATGTGCCAGACACACATGCACATACAAACAATGTGCCAAGCCCTTCCAAGTCTGTCAAAATAGTTGTTTACAACCCCCCGCCCAAGTGTTTACGTCACTGCCTCGTAGTATCCAGTCATTACCACCACGTGTCTAACGCTGCGGAGTTCAAGCACAGAATGGCACCGATTAACATAAATGTCCAAATTAGTCTAAACGTCCTTGTTGAGCGAGCATTGTGCATCCAAATGGCTTGTTGCTGGGAGGAAATGGTTTTTGAGCATCTCACACCTGCTGCAGACTCCTTGCAGTTTGGCCGCAACGGGGTATTGGTCATCCCAAAACTGGGAGTAGGGGAAGTTACAGTAAACTGGCGCTGTTGGACATGGAAACAAAAAGCCAGTTCCTGATTACTGTTCAGTTAGATGTTTTTCTGAAGAGGCCGTCCATGAAACAGAGGATGTCGCTGTGATTTCAGGGCTTTCACTTATTGGAGGTGGCCCAGTGTGGATATCGTCAACGCGACATTGTGGTCCCGTGGCTATGTTTGAATGAATCTAAAAGACCGTCTTTAACCGTTTTATCTCCGAAGCACTGCGCTGTGGCTTTCAAAAGAAGATAAACAAGGACAACACAGCCTTTGATAGTTATAGGGGTACTGCTGGAAAAGATCACAGGAAACCACTGTGTGTGCGTTTGTGTGCGTCTGCGTGCACACGCTTGGGGACATACCTTATCCATGAGCATCATTATGGCAGTCATTAGTCTGTGTCATTAGTCTGTGTCAGTTTGTGCAGGATTATGATGACTGGGGAGGAGCTGCCGTTCTGAGGACTTCCGGAAGTCCAAGCATTGCGTTAGAACGTTGGGTTGAACGGGTCCTGATTACCACCACCTTCCACAGACATGGCAACAAACGCCTCCAACCTCCACAAGGCAAACCTTTAGATGACCTTGACCTTCACTAGATGGGTTGAACCGTGCGGAACTGGACCTCCCCAAAACATTTTTTGGGGAAATTCTCCAACGTATCTTATGTTTAGTTTACTTCCTGCAGAGCTGGTGTGACATGCAGAGGGGCCTCTTCAGTGACTGTCACAATATGCTCATTAACCTACGCTAGAATGACACACACAAACACACACACACACACTTTGCAAACCTGGAATATGCTGTGCACGACCTCTACCAAATGGCATCCACACATGCTCACTCACAGCCCATTACTCTGACTATACAATCTGGCAAATACATTCGCGCAGTTTCTTGCTAACTGAATGAATGAATGCTAACATGAATCCATTACAATACACATCTAAATTATCAATATTCACCTAGCGACTCGTGCAACCGATTTTAAAGTGCGCACTTGCTCAGCAATCTCTCACACACACCTCCTTACTCTCACACTCTCTGTCATTGTGCCACACACACAGATACTTTCATTCAGTCTCTCCTCGGTGAGACCTAGCTTGAAGCTAATTTGTTTGTCTGTTAATGTATCCCTCGGGAAAGAACAAATGGATCTGAAGTGGATTTCGAAATGAGTGTTTTTGTGTGCTTGGGCTTTCTCAACCCCCTCTTTCTCTCTGGTTTGTCCATTTCGCTTGAATAATTTATTCGAATTTGAAGAAAAGTTTTTATATCTTGCCCGTGGTAGAAATGGTTGGAAAGGGACTGTTTGGATGTCAGGGATGTGATGTTTTGCATAACACACTCTACCGGGAGATTTTCATTCTTTCAGCAAAAAAAAGGTAAACTATAAAATCTCAAATGTATTACATATGTTTTAGCTTAGACACAATTTTGCAAGATCTTACATTCGTGTGGGGTGTTGTTTGAAATTTTCCTAAATATTTGTCAAAACTGAACTATCTGACACTTCTGTAAACTGTTTTGGTAAAATCATCAGAAGGGAGGCAGCCAAAGAGTGATTTAAACCAAATACGACTTTAATCCCAGCTCCTGCTTTCCCTTTCACTCTCCGTTCCCTCCTCCCTCTGTCTCACCACCCCCATCCCTCTGTCTTTCCGCCTCATCCCCCCCACACCCCACGTGTGTGATTGACTGACAGTCAGCTCTCCTGTGTTCGTAGCCCAGAGCCACACAGCCAATTACACTCTCCTAATGAGCATGGGGCAGGACATGCAGCCAGCCAGCAGGTCATCCCTGGTGTGTGTGTGTATTCTTATATCCATGTGTGTGGCCAGACGGATGTAGTTAATGGCTCCATCCCCCTGCTCAGCGGTGTGTTGGTCAAGTCAATGTATGTATCTAAACCTACTCTGTGGGAATCCTTCCCTTCCAGTCTGGTGTGTGTGTGCGTGTGTTTACACTTTAGGTGTGTCTACACAGTCCAGGGCTCCATACCCTCCCTATGGTAAACTCGTTTTGAACAGGGCCCTGGTTAAAAGTAGTGGACCATCTATGCAGAAAGGGTGCTATTTTGGAATGGCCCAGCAGTCTGACGCCAATCAAGTATGACAGGCGATACGCTACACCCCGGCATCACACACCTGGGCTCCGTCGGCCTCCATACAATGTTTACACTGGGCAGGTCTCACATGCTTCCTCAAACACGTCTAGACAATGTAAATGTCAGCTAATTCGCCTTGGCTTCGCTCCCCCAGCCACTCTGTCTTGCCGATCTGTCTTCTACGGTTTTGTCCGACTCACTCCTTGTTGTTCTCTGCAGCCCGCTGACCAAGACAGTGGAGCTCTCAGGAGAACAGGGACCGCTTGGGATCCACGTCATCCCCTACTGCTCCTCACTGAGTGGACGGTGAGAAACACACACACACGCACACACACGCACATACTTGCTCTCACACTTCAGTCACTGTCACTAATACACTCATTCTCCCTCTTAGTCATTCCCTCTGTTGTAGCTAGATTGCAGGTGTGGGTGCGTGTGTTCAAACTGTTTGTGTTATTCATTCCCAGGACCCTAGGCCTGCACATTAAAGGTATAGAGGCAGGCAGCCGCTCCAAGAGAGAGGGTATCTTCCAGGAGGACGAGTGCATCGTTCAGATCAACGACACGGAGCTCTTGGGCAAGACCTTTGCCCAGTACGTACCTCGATTCGACGCTATCACAATAGGCCTCCCAAACTCCTCCCTATTATCTTTCTAGTGCACTCCTTTTGACCAGGGTTCATAGAACCAGCTTGCAGAGCCCTGGCCAAAAGGGAGTGCCCTGTGTAGTGTGTAGAGAGCCATTTTGTGACACCACACTATCACTAATCCACCAGCGTGGAGCCCGTCTACCACTCGATTTTCATTTTTATTTCCCCGTTTTGTTACAAAGACTTCTTTATCCCTCCCTCCACGGGCTTACAAATCCTACCTATCTCCCAGCACATCTGCAACACAAGATTGCGCGAGACAGAAAACGAGGGCGATAAACACTCATTCACTCGCCGCGATCGGAAAACTGGTTAATTCAGGAATGTCGCGCCATAGGCCCATCTTCAAAAGGAGCGGGGCTGTAGCTGTTACTGCTAGAGAGTTACAAAGATAAGATGGAGACAAAAGGAGAAGCGCGGGAGAGATTGGAAGGGGCTTCAGGCAGGACTTTCTAATCCCCCCCACCTGAATGAAGTGCCCTGTAATAGAGTTGATAGAAAAACCCCAGAACAGGCTTAACAATGGGTGTGACGGTGCTAGCTGGGTTTTTCGATAACTGGTTACCGCCAGTGACTACTGCTATAGTCTACTTGCCTGGAGTGAATAGAAGGAGAAATGAGATAGGAAGCTTGAGTGTTCACTTGTGTACGCACCTCTCCTCGGGGACTGCTAGTTCTTCCATGTATTTGAAATGTTCTGTATCTAGCACAACGGATTCAACTTGACAACTCATTCTCAAGGTCTTGATTAGGTAAATTAGATGAGCTAGTTTATGGCAGCAAATAATTTGGGGAAGCATCGAGATTTCCTCAAGGAGAGGTTTTAGAACTGCTATTAAATGTGCATTCCAGAACTTCTGCGAATAACAAAATAATTTTTTAAACCTCTCATTTTAGGATGGATATATGATATGTTGTTCATGCAGTCATGAAAAATGAAACCCCTTGGAAGGTTGTTTTTTATATTTATTTATACAGTACCTCTCAAATGTTTGCACACATACTCATTCAAGGATATTTCTTTAGTTTGACTATTTTCCGCATTGTAGAAAAATACTGAAGAGACAAATTATGAAAGAACCCATATGGAATCATGTAGTAAAGAATTCAAAATACATATTTTAGATTCTTCAATGTAGCCACTCATTGGCTGTATGACTGCTTTGCCCACTCTTGCCATTCTCTCAACCAGCTTCATGATGCAATCACCTGGGAGGCATATCAATTAAGTGTGCCTTTTTGCAATTGTAATTTGTGGAATTTCTTCCCCTCTTAATGTGTTTGAGCTAATCAGTTGTTGTGACCAATTTGGGTTGGTAAACAGAAGACCATCATTTTGGCTGTACTTTTGTTGTCCATATTATGGCAAGAACAGCTCAAATAAGCAAAGAGAAACAACAATCCTTGATTACTTTAAGACATAATGGTCAGTCAATCTGGAAAATTTCAAGAACTTTGTGCAGTCATAAAAACAATAAAGCGCTATGATGAAACTGTCTCTCATGCGGATGGTCACAGGGAAGGAACACAGAGTTACCGCTACTCTAGAGGATAAGTTCATTAGAGTTACCAGCCTCAGATTTCGTCAATAAACTGCAGCTCAGATTGCAGCCCAAATAAATACACACATGTGAAAACATCAAATGTTCAGAGGGGACTGCGTGAATCAAGCCTTCATGGATGAGTTGTTGTGAAGAAACTACTACTGAAGGACACTAATAAGAGACTTGCTTGGAACAAAATACACAAGAAATGAAAATTAGACTGATGGAAATATGTCCTTTGGTCTGATGAGTCCAACCACTGTCTTTCTGAGACACAGAGTGGGTGAATGAATGATCTCTGCATGTGTGGTTCCCACCGTTAAGCTTGGCGGAGGAGGTGTGATGTTATGGGGATGATTTGCTGGTGGCACTGATTTATTTAGAAATCAAGGCACCCTCAACCAGCATGGCTACCACAGCATTCTACAGCAATATGGCCTCCCATCTGGTTTGTGCTTAGTGGGACTATCATTTGTTTTTTAACCGGACAATACCCAAAACACACATCCATGCTGTGTAAGGGCTATTTGACCAAAAAGGAGAGTAATGGAGTGCCGCATCAAATGACCTGGCCTCCACAATCACCCAAGCTCGACCAATTTCAGATGGTTTGGGATGAGTTGGACCGCAGAGTGAAGGAAAAGCAGCCAACAAGTGCTCAGCATATGTGGGAACTCTTCATGACTGTTTGAATAGCATTCCAGGTGACTACCTAGTGAAGCTGGTTGAGAGAATGCCAAGACTGCAAAGCTGTCGTAAAGGCAAACGGTGGCTACTTTGAAGAATCTACAATATAAATGTGTTCTGATTTGTTTAACACTTTTTTGGTAATGACGTTATTCCATATGGGCTATTTCATAGTTTTGATATGTTCCCTAATATTCTACAATCTGCAAAACAGTAAAAATAAGTAGGTATACCCAAACTTATGACTGATGCTGTATGTATATATTTGGTTACATGGATATCTGAGCGAAATTCCATAGACGGTCATTAATAAAGGTAACCAAATTTAACAAATCACACAAAAATGTTAACTTTTAAACAATATATATGCAATGAAAATAATCAGCAATTTCCGTATGCAGGAAAAGTTGGCTAAAAACACAGGCCACACCTGGGTAAACCCCATAACTACAAGAACAATGTGCTCTGGACAGAACAGTCAAAGGTGGAGTTGTTTGGCTGCAATGCCAGATGAAATGTTTTGGCAAAGACTAAACACTGGTTTTTCAACAGAAGAATCACCATTCATAAAGCATGGAGGCGGTGGAATTGTGGTTTAAGGTCTGGACAACTTGTCGTCATAGAGTCAACTGGGAATTCCGTATTGTACTGGAAGATTCTTACGGAAAATTGTCATCTGTCAGAATTCTAAACCAAACATAGATCTTGCAATCTGGACAATGATCTTCTGAAACACAAGCAAAGCTGCTACAGAATGACTCAAAAAGAAATCCAGGGTTATGGAAAGTCAGAGTCAAAACCCCAGTCTCTGTCCTTTAGAAATGTTCTGGGGGACTTCAGTTGTAGTGGTACTGTAAGGAAGAGTAGAGAAAAATTCCTCTCAATCGAAGAGTTACACAAAATAGCTACGTGAAGTTATATCAGCCTAAGGAAGCAACATCAGCTATTGAAACTGAGAATTTGCTTACCTTTTCCACTCTATGAATTTACATTTCTGTTCATTTTTTTATTAATAACTTACTGTAAATTATTATCTTTCATGGTCGTTTGTTAAATTTGGTTGACTTTGTCTGTCAACTGTGAAGTGATGATTACGTCCAAATAGGTAAAAAGAAATATGAAAAGACAACGTTCTGGGGGATGTAGGCATATAACACACTGCATAATCTAAAACAATATAAAAGCGATTGCAGAATGTACCTTTATCTAGAACATCCATATCAACATTGGATGAAAATCTTGCCCTCTTTAAATAAGCAAAAGTCACTCAGTGGTAACTTTTATAACCAGTTTCCAAAAAAGTTGTGACGCTGCACAAAATGGAACTAATTTGGTTAATGAGCAACAGGTCAGTAACATGATTTGGTATTAAAAGATCTTTCCCAAGAGAAAGGGTCTGACAGATGTGAGGGTGGGCAGGGTTCACCACTCTGTGAAAGACAAATAGTGCAACAAAGTTTCTCAACCTAAAGTTGCAAAGAGTTTGGGGATCTCATCATCTACAGTGCATAATATCATTAAAAGTTTCAGAGAATCCGGAGAAATGTCTGTACACAAGGCCAGGCCGAAAACCAATATTGGATGGCCGTGATCTTCGAGCCCTCAAGCGGCACTGCATTAAAAATGGACACGATTCTGTAGTGGAAATCACTGTATGCGCAAGTTAAAACTCTACCATGCAAAGAAGAAACCATATATAAACAAGATCCAGAACCGCCGCCACCTTCTCTTGATTTTAGTTGACTGAGGCGAAGTGCAAAACTGTCCTGTGGTCTGACAAATTAAAATTTGAGAATATTTTCTGAGAACCAGGACACTGCATCCTCCGGATTAAAGAGGAGAGGGACCATCCAGCTTCTTATCAGTGCACAGTTCAAAAGCCAGCATCTGTGATGGTATGGTGGTGCATTAGTGCATATGGCATGGGTGACTGGCGCCATTAATGCTGAATAATATATACAGGTTTTGAAGCAACATATGTTGTCTTTTTACTATTTTCAATTAAATATAGGGATAAATGATTTGCACATCACTGCATTCCGTTTTTTTTGCATTTTACGCAGCATCCCAACTTCTTGGAAACCGGGTTGTAGCCTACTACAATTAAAATGTTTTCTTTTTTCTTTTCTTCAATTATTTTATTAAGATTTCCATATGATTAGAAAAAACTGCAGTCAGTTGTTACTAGTATCAACATTCAGTCAATTTGGGATATTTACGTAACTTCCTCCCACCTCCACAGGTCCCAAGAAGTGTTCCGCCAGGCCATGTCGTCCTCTCTGGTACGCCTAGAGGTTCTGCCGTTGGCCAACAAGCAACGCTACGAGAAAAGCCTCATTGGGCAACTCTTCACCAACGGCCATGACCCTGTCCCTAAGGTCAAGAGTCCCCTCGTGATCATCCGAAAGATGGGTCTCAAACCTGAAGTCAAACCTGAAGTCCAAAGCGCCATTCAGGTCAAATCTGAACCCAAACTGGAACCAAGACTTTGGGTACCCCGCTCCAATACTCCCAATCTGCCCGCCTCTGTCCCTCTGCCACAGGTGCAACAGACCAGACAGGCCCCCGAGGAGAGGGTCCGAAGTGCTTCCCCTGCTCCAGTGGCCAGAGATTGGGATCGGGCCTCCCCCACAGCAGTAGAGAGCCCCCTGCCCCAGGGTCCTGCTGGACCCCCCGGACTGGCCAAACTAACCAACCAGAAGGGAGGCTGGAAGCTGAACATTGACCTGAAGAAAGGTAGGCCTGTTACGCAATATTGGGATTCTATGTTATATTGCACAGTGATGGTAATGATGAATCCATCCATCCACTTTATTACAATATTTTAATAAAAAAACTGATCTTCTACAGGTCTTTGTTCAATATATAAGGTAAAAGTGTTACTGGGTCTATTTGGTTTATAAACCAATCGACTGAGGCATCTCAATGACATTTAAATCCAGAACTGAATCCTCATAGAAAACAATGGTCTCTTCAGGATTTACATTTGAACTTTGGCTACGTTTACTAAGGGAAATCAGTTGTTGTGGTTCCATCAGATCTTTGTCCAAAAAGAATTGGGTAGCCTGTGTGAATGCATTCTTAGAGATTGTGCCTGTGTTCTTTCCTGTTGAGATACCTCCCTCCCAGTGGAAGCGAGTGACAGCTAGAAGGTTTTAGCGCTAATAGAAGGCAGGCAGAAGCTTAGCCGTCAGATGAGATCTGATCGCTCGCTCACCGTCTTTCAGAATGCCGCTTTCGGCTTTCCTCTAGCTCTCCCCACGGCGGCACTATTCACTCTTACACACACAGAAACTCACACACAGACAGGCATGTGCACAATCGCGCACAGACACCCTCGTACAAAGTCTCGCCTGAAATCACGCCGCGTGTCTCCAGGGAATGATGCCTCTACTCTCCCTGCGTCCCCTTCCTCCTCCCTCCTCCTACCCCTCCAGCAGGCAGTGTTTGCCCTTCTCACACGTGAACTTAAAGGCACCACTCCTCTTAATCCGCATAAAAACCACCAGTTGTCCCGCCGGCTTTGCGGCTAAGGCTCAGGCTGTTTTCCAAAACGGCGCCTTCTTCCCTCTCTAGAGTGAGTAGTGCACTCCAAAGGGATTAGGGTGCTGCTGGGAACGCCCCCAGGCTGTAGTAAGTGGCCCGTGGACGTTTAACATTACTTTACTCTGGAACCCAGTTAACCATACATATAATGCAGAGGAGTGGCCCTCCATGGATTAGAACACAGAGAAGCGACCATATGGACTATTGACTCGTTCTCTATCCTCCAATCTTCCTCTTTCTGTCTTTCGATCTCTATCTACCTCGTCCCCTCTCTCCATCTCCCTCTCTTGGTTGTCCTTTTTCTCTGTCTCCTTCTGTCTCAAACTCTCCCTTCGTCTCTATTGTTCTTCGCTCTGCTTCTCCCTCCCTGTTTCTCACCCGCCTCCCCAGGTTCAGAGGGGCTGGGTTTCACGGTGGTGACCCGGGACTCTGCTATCCATGGCCCGGGGCCCATCCTGATCAAGAACATCCTCCCACGGGGAGCTGCCATCAAAGATGGCCGCCTGCAGCCTGGCGACCGCATCCTGGAGGTGAGATGGCGATTTTGGGCTTTTGTATTCCTTAATGAAAGGGCGCATTTAATAGAGTCAAAATGGGGCCCCTTTTTCCCCAAGTAAGTCGTTGTTTCCTTTTTCTTTTCTTTAAGTGGGTCATTATGCCTTTAGGTATCAAGGTGGGTTTTGATGTGTTTGTATGCAATGTGAAGCACAGTAGTGTCTTGATGTTTTAACGTGTGTGTGTGTGTGTGTGTGTGTGTGTGTGTGTGTGTGTGTGTGCGCGTGTGTGTGTGTGCGTGTGTGCGCGTGTGCGTGTGTGTGCGCGTGTGCGCGCGCGCGCAGGTGAACGGCGTAGACATGACCAGTCGCACTCAGGAGGAACTGGTGTCTATGTTACGCAGCACCAAGCAGGGCGAGTGCATCTCTTTGCTCGTTGCCAGACAGGACGAGATCTTCCTGCCCAGAGAGCTGGTGAGGAGAAAATGCATCTTTACACGGAGCCGAGGGAAAAGACCACAAAATGACCCTATTTGCGATTTTTAAATGGCCTTATTTGCATGGTAGGGCTCAAGAATGCAACCAAATAGGCTCATTTTGTGGTCTTTTCCCTCGGCTCCGTGTTTTTGGATTGGTGGTGTCAATGCAGCCTTGATAAACAAATTCACTATCCATTATTCGTACCAAACTTTTTCCACTCCTCACAACAAAATGATATCTGTGACCACAGCTACCTGTTGGCGCACAAAATACCCAAGGTCCGCTGCACATTGACTTGGAGAAGGAATTTCGGAAGGAAGCAAACCTTTTTTTAAAGAAATACCTCAGCAAGCTGACCATCACCACCAGCAGTGGAACCAGTTGGGAATCTGAACCAAAACAGGCGATTCGCAGAACAGGATGACCAGTGAAAGAAAACTGCAATACATGTTCCGTACTGAATGGCTTGGCAAACACCGTAGAATGGCTAAGGTCAAACAAGTAATTAATTAAATGTGCCAACTGTAAGCAGTGCGTTGTGGGTATCAGCTGCGGGAAATTCAAAGTCTGCGCATGTATTACCTCAGTTTAAGCGAGAGACCCTCTTGTTGCACAGCAACCATGCCGGGCAGAGGCTCTTTAGGGATAAGCACACATCAAAGTAAGGACGGAGCCAACCGAGCGAGGACACTGAAATTCGACACGGTCGCCGACATCGCCGAAGAGAGGATTACATTCACAAAGTCAGATCAGAGAAATCGGTTCAACCTCTCACTCCTAAGTATGCTGATGACACGGCATGTGCCCAGTTTATTGCTGTCATCGCATGCACTATAAAAATGATGCGGCCATTCAAGTGACCTCGTCCTCTAAAGTGTCATTTCTGACCGACGTTAAACACACAGAGGAAACCGTTACTCCAATGATTAGCCTCCGCCTTGGCTCCTCATTCATCCTGATCTTTGACAGGGATGATAGGACTTAAGGCATCATCCAATATTATCTTATCGATCGTTACGTCTCAAACGGCTTTCTTTTAATATTGTCATGGAAGGTCACCCAACCTCTCTGAACTGCCCCTACAGCTGACCCATCAAACATAAACACACACACCCATTGAGGCCCAGCATCGCGTCCCTCTTCCTGACCCCATCTGCGTTTGTTGACTCAGAGGCCGACAGGAAGTCACACACGTGCCCCGGGAGGCCTCGCAGGAAGTCAACACATACGGGTGTTAAGTGACCGCTTACCTGTGGCCGGAGACCTCCCTGACCCCCCTCCCATCCTCTTGCTGAGCGTGTCGTATTTTTACCCCCTTATCTAAATAAGCTGCCAGTCGTCCGCCCTGGTTGGTGCGTTGCAGAAGTGTGCTGGTCCTCAGTGTGCTCTGGCACACTACTTATTAACATTATTCAGTGTTCTCAAATACAAGGGATCCATGAGGGACAACTCCGGTTCTTTGTACTGATTTATGCGTATTTACACAAAATGACACACAAACACGCTGCGCACACACTCATTCCTGAAGTGTTGTTGTGGGGACATTTAGGGGAATGTCAGTGGATTTCAAGTCACGTTTTCCCTCATCCTTAACCCTGACAGTAAACCAAACTCTTACCCTAAACGTAACTGTCCAACCTAAAACTCAGCATTAAATCTTAGTAATGTTCATATTTGGGATGCACAGATCTGATAGTGGCATCGGAAATTCATCCAGTACTTGCTAAAAATGCTGGGTCAGGCACGGCGAAAGCGAGTCTATGCAACTAGTTGGTGCCATGAAACAGATTATCCTTACAATGTGTGGTAGACATGTATGATGACTGGCAGACTGGAAATGTGTGTTATGCCTTGTGAACTCAACAAAACCACAGAAATGTCTGCAAACTGGAATTTCTTTACACTTGAAACAGCCACTAGTTAAACTAGTAGTTGCAAACTGCAAAGCAGTGAATAAGCTTAACCCCAGCTGGCCGGCTAACACAGGGCATATTGAGAATACATAACTTTTTACTGTGAGATTTCTAATCTCACGATCCTTTTAGAGTCATAGCTAAGTAGTCAAGCCTACTTGTTTGGTGCCATACAGCCTTTCCCTTTGGTTCCATCTTCAGGTGATTGGCCAGATCTCCCAGATCTCCACTTTGATAAAGTTGAGGTTGGACAACAAAGTTTGTCTCATGCCCAGTTTTTACTTCAGAGACTTTGTCTAATACGTATCCATTTTACCATTCTCTATTGCCATAGAATTTCCACAACTACTTTACTCCACCTTACAGTGTAGGGCATATCTTTGAACAATTGATGTTGTTAGAATTGTGCAACTGATGTCTACGCCCTTTTATCGGTGCATGTTCAACTTTGGCAGCAACTGTGGTGATATGAGTTTCTGTCTTTCGGTAAAGCCATTTATGGCAACAAACCAGGTCATCGCTAGATGAACATTCCAGAAGGAGTATGCAACCTCGTTTTCGCGAATTCTAAACCACATTAGCTACCAAAACGAAGTGGCATACTACTCTCTATACCATACTGCTCCTTATCAAAAGATCACAAATTTCTACAACATCCTCCCCCTCCCCCAGAAATTCTGGACTTCCTATGTTACCTTGTTCTTTTGAACTCTAAATGTTTTTATCTGGGCTGCTGAAGTTGTGAAGGCCCTTTGAGATAAAGTCCTTATCTTCTCTGCTGGCCTTGTTCTCAAAGTTATTTTGATGTCGCTCAAAGTCAAGTACATTCTCAGCCTCCCTCAAGTTCAGCAACGCACCCGCAGAGTGCACGCATCGTCCACCGTGCCTCACGCTAACACCTCAAAATCCCACATTTGGATGCTGTGGCGGTCCATTGTACACGCATAACATTTGTCCTGGATTCTTATTGTGCCTCAGTCACTCCCCGAATCCTGTGGCTGAAAGCACAAAGCCCCAATACATGTCCGTGAAAAGGAAGAATATGTTCTCCTTGTCCTGTTCTAGTGTAATTGGGTTAGCCTCCCCAAGCTCTGTGAAGTTGGAAATTGTAATTGTGTGTGGCATTTTTATAAACGTGTGTGCGTTTTTGCCTGAGTGTTTTTTATTTTTATTTTATTTTTTACCTAAATTGATCTGTGTTAATCTGTTTTTTAGTATGTCAGTATGTGTGTGTAACCATACCAGATTTACCATCTCTGTCAGAGTCAACTTCAGTGCAGTTCTTACTTGTATTATAGAACTGTGTGTGTATCAAAGAACACGTTTTGGATGGACATGGGATTTTGGCTGTTTGTTGGAAAATCATATATTTTGCCGTTTGGCCTTGTCACACGGTCACACGCACACACTCCCAAAAGCGTCCCTCCATCCTGTGTGGCGAATCCACTGTCTGTGTGTGTTAGTGAGAGAGTTAGTGTGTAATGGCCTTTCCTCCCCCATGAACCATTGATATAATTGTTGACATGCCTCTGTCAGCAAAATAACACGATGTGGATTGTGATAGATTGATTGGTTGGATATCCTGTCATTCACACAGACAGAAAGATCAATCCCACAATCCTGTTGGAAGGGGTTAATGACTATATCCGATTATACCCCCCAACCATGCTCTTCCTACTGTCGCTTTCCTGTGACTTCTACGCAGTCTTATTCTGTAATTATGTAGCCTAGATACACTGCCGTGTTCACAACTACTGACCCTGGCTTCCTGGAGTTGGTGGGAATATTAATTCAATCCTGGACAGTGCCATCCATCAGCCTTCCACTTGTTGAGAAGCCTAATGGTAGCCTCAAGTTTAATTTGGACACTAGCAGAACATGGCTCCGGCAGCTAAGGCGTCTAGATCCCGGAAGCGTGGCCTTGGTCTTTTTGGTAGTCGTTTGTCTTGAGGTGTGATCCTGTCTTGACAAAACCCTGCTGAATAGAATCGATCTGTACATTGTTGTTCTGCATCTCGGCCGGTGCCTGGGTTTGGATGGGATGCGAAGGTTAGGGGTCAAGTAAGGGGTCATGCACGAGGGGCATGTGCCACTGGCAGGATGAAGGGGTCACTTCACACACGGCTGACCTGGAGGAGTGGTCATCAGACAGGAAGAAAGGTCACGTAGCCTGACCCGTCGTTTGGTCCTGCGTAATTAAGAGAATCTAAACCACGATCTTATAAGGCTAAACTGAATAACCTTATAACTCATAATACTGTTATTTACAATGGGAAAAGTCACAAGTGGAGCTTCTGCACTTAAGAACCCTGACACGTGCCTGCCAATAACCAAGTTGAAATGTACGGTTGAACCAGTTAAGGGTTAAGTTTAGGGCAGAGGTTGGTCAGGGACCTCACAAGGATAACAGGAACAGAACTAACAATATATGAGGCAAAGTGCTTTGTAGATCCTCTCCTTCCGCCCGACCATCTGTCCGTACTTCCATTTTTGTTGTATTTCTCGGCTCCCCGCTTGTTTTCCCATTGTTGCCTTGGCGCTGGGATAACTGGCGACTAAATCCTCATTGTGATGAACGCCTGGGCTGCCAAATTTATCCCAACTGTCAGCGATTTAATGCCCCCCCCCAACCCCCATCCCAAGGCACGGAGAACATGGGAATCCAATAATATTTCCTAATAACTGCCAGACTCCGATCGAGAGCCGCAGAATCGAGAGATCTCATCTTAATTGAATGTCGCTTTCGTCGCTAATCCAGCCCTTTGAAAGCAGCCGTTCAGAATTCCGGCTGACAAAAGAGTGGTGTGTATTAATCGATCTCCTTACCCCTCCCCCCACCCCCACCGCTGTTTATCTTCCCATTGGTTAGAAAGGCTCCTTTTGTTTTCCTTCTTTCTCTTATTGCCCCCACCCCTTCTCCCAACCCCCTTCTCCCCCCCCGCTCCTACTAAAGCCTGTTAACAAGCACTTGATGAGAGACAATGAGTTGTGTTGTGCGCCCGTGGAGCCACGGGGATCAGGAACAGAGGCGTTTCGCTCTGCCCCTGAGGAAGGTATTAGGAGGAAGACCACCAAGGCTGTTTATTCCGTTTAGTCACAGAAATTGAAATGAATAGACCGGGCGTCCCCCTTGTTAGTGATGTTGCCATTGTTAGAGGTTCCAAGCCAGACCGAGAGGAAATTGGAGAGGTAGAGGAGGGAGCCTGCTGAAATAGGGGTAGTTCGAAATTGAACCTGTGATTATTGTTTTATTGTACCTTTAATTCAACAAGGAACACAGACTGGTCTCTATCCAACTGGGCCTCGCATATACAGCTCCGGAAAAAATTAAGAGACCACTGCACCTTTTTCTTTCCTTTCCAAAAAAGTCGAAAAGGAAGGTTTTGAGTGAGGAATAGAAGAGTTAAAATTAAGAGACCACTGCAAATTGAACACTTCCTCACTCAAAACTTTCCTTTTCAACTTTTTTGGAAAGCAAAGAAAAAGGTGCAGTGGTCTCTTGATTTTTTCCGGAGCTGTACATGTTTACACATACAGTTTTGGAACAGTGATTAAAAACAAACCATTTTGATCACAGATAGCCGAAGAAAAAATAAAATGCTTTAAACACAGGTGTTATTCCCCAGGTTTTAGTGGATATTGGGCCTGGCGAGGACTGTGTAACCCAGGGACGGGGTCTTTGCTGAAATCAATATTGATATTGCAGCCAATAATAGGACCGGATTTTCAAAACAAATGCAGCACACTTGTCTTGACACAGTGGAAACAGTACATCACTCACAATCACAAGTGACACCTCTGAAAATACAAGTCATGTAAAACTCTCCAGGTCTGCATACAAGTCCTGCACCCTCAGAGGATGCTTGACATACCTCTCCAGAGGATTACGTACATCAGATACCCGTTTTTTTCTCCCACAAGAATGTGTATGTCGCTATAACAACGCTGCGGCTTAGAGCGCCACTGGACCCATGGCTACCTGCGCCTATCTGTTTTATTGCTGTGCAGCCCTACTCTGCTTGGTGATATGCGGAGCGGTAACTAATTAAAATGAGGCCCTCATATCTCCAGTACATCTGAATGAATGCATGTCCCTGTGTGGGTGTTTGGGGTTTTTTTTGGGTTTTTTTGCTCTCACGCGGCGACCCAAAAAGTATTTCCGTCAACAGATCGAACTGAACACATGCATTCATACATAAAATGCTTAGATTACAGAGCGCAGGCGGAATATCCACCACCTCAAACAGAATAGGAGATTTTCCAGCGTTTTTCTTTTTTTCTTTCCACGTCTCCCCATCTCCTGTGTCGGGGATAAAGAGGCCTGAAGAAACCTGTCAGTCATGTCAGCTGTCAAGTTTCTACCAAAAGCCTGATTGCAGGATCCTTGCGTCAGTCACCTCGTGACACTCATTTGCATAAAGAGTGACTGGAGATGTGTTCCGACAACTCACACCGGCTTGAGGTGATCTGACGTGACCGTGCTCCGAGAGAGAGAAGGGCCTTTCGGAAGCCCAATGCCAGACCCCCCGACTCGCCTAAGGGCTCTACCCAGGCCGAGGGTGAGGTGACGGGGGGACTTGGCCCTGAGGTCTCCCGCCTGCTGAGAATCAAGACGATTGAGAACAGTGAGGGTTCTGTAGCCTGAACAAGGGCATCCTATGGGCTCTGGTGCAGGTCACCCAACACCAACCAGCAGGATTATAGCAAGGAGCCAGTGAAGCGACACTGAGTCTTTCCAATAGAAACAAGAATTCATTATTATTGCTCTGATCTTTTCTGCCTCTGGCAGTATCGTACAACAGACTGAGAGGTTCAAAATAATCCGCTTCTAATAACAGCTACTGTATGAAGATATCTGTCTGCCCCCCCCAACACGCCCCTTTTAGGATTTGAACACCTGTCTGCCCCCAGTTGGCAGCCTTATTTTAGGGGTCAGCGTGCGATGGGCTGAGTTTAAAACAGACAAACACAGATCTTGTACAATTGTAAACACACAAAGCTTTTCCTGACCGGCGTCGATCGCTTACCACCTCGAAGGAAAATCACCCAGCCACACAGAAGAACCTCAAAACACCTCTTTACAGGCCTGTTTCCCCGGTGACAAAACACCCCAGCTTTCGCTCTCACCGCTCTGTCATAATGACAGACATTTTCTTTTCCCCTTTATCGCCATTTCTATGCTCTCCCATTCTCTCTGTCGCTTTTTCATCCGGGAGCCGATTCTCGCTCCTCCAGCCACCAGGTCGTATTGTTCGCGTTAAGAGAGAGTGGAAGGGGAACAGTGAAAAGATGGGAGGACGAGGGGCGAGTGAGGGGAGAGCGAGTAAATGGGCAAGTGGGTACCTCAACTGATAGGTTATTACTTTTAAATGACCCCCCCCATCCAATCGCTCTCTAGGAGGAAGTATGAAAAGGTTATTATCTTTTTTGAAAATGGCACGGTCTGCGCCTTTCACGTTGAAGTGCAGTAACCTCTCTCTCTCTCTCTTTCTCTCTCTCTCTCTCTCTCTCTGCACCTCCTTCTGGCCCCCCCCTCCCACACCACCTCCTTGCCACCTGCTTACTTCCTCACCATCTTCTATTGTCCTTTTCATTCCTCCTCTTCTCTGTTTTTCGCCGACCTTGGACCTATGACATCTGTCGCTCGCCCTCTCCCTATGACGTGCCCCGCAGCCCTTTAACCCCTTCTGTAATTCTCACGTTAACCAGACATCTCTTTCTTCGTTTGTCTCTGTCTCTCTTATTTTTTTTTTTTTTTTTTACTGCCACTGAATTTGCGGTTGACATCTATTGAACCGTGCTGGTATAAGTCTTTTCAAAACCTCTCGTCCTCTTTTCTCCCCACTCTCTCCAGAAAGGAGAGGAGCCGAGCCCGCTGGTTCTGGAAGATGGCCGGGAGCAGCTGATGTTCGAGGTGCCCCTGAACGACACCGGCTCGGCCGGCCTGGGCCTCAGCCTCAAGGGCAACAAGTCCCGGGAGACAGACGAAGACCTGGGCATCTTCATCAAGTCCATCATCCACGGAGGGGCTGCGCACAAGGTACAGAGCAAGACTGGGAATAAGCTTCATGAAACAGGCCCACTGGACTGTCTGCACTTTCTGTTGTTAACCTCTACCTCTCAATAGGTCTTGCCCAGAAACTCGTATTTTTCTTAGTATCTCGTATTTCTTTCTTTCTCTCTCTGTCTCTCTTCTCTCTGTCTGTCTTCTTCTCTCGTTCTCTCTCTTTTTTCGGTCTCTCGCTCTGTTTTGTTCTTTCAGCAGTTTTGCTCTTTCTGAACCCCACATCTGTTTCAACTCCAATGACCCTAATCTCTAACCCATATGTGACCTCAGTGACCTCACCCCTGCTGCTTTTTGCCTCCGTTTGAGGGAGATCTCAGAGCGGACCGGGGGGCACTCTAGAATCTTCCACCGACTTCTCTCGTAAGGCCATTTAGAGTAGATACACTCTGAACTCCTCCGGTTCCAATCTCTGTTCCCAGATCAGGTTTTAAATGAAAGCCACAGGGCAGGCGTTGTGTCCCTGTGTAGATAAGGCCAGCTCTGGGAACAGGGCGAGGAGGTATTTAAGAGCAACTACATCAGAGCTTGAGTTAAAGCCTAAAATTGGACCGAAAAACTCTTCTCTCATAGGAGCCCTTCAAGATTCATTCCCTCTATCTTCCCCTCCGGTTTCCATTTTAAGTGTGGTTTCGTCTAACTTCTAAAAGAAATGGAAAGGGGCTAGGGTTAGGGTTACAGCGTCCCTGCCTCCCTCCTCAAACTGTGCACATGAATGCTAATTAAAAGCTCTAAAGAGGTTAGCTAATGAGCGCGTGCGTGGCGGGCTGGGACGCGGTGTCTGTGTGTCCCCAGAGTCTGTCTGTCTCGCTCTCTCTGGGTGTCGCCCTGACAGGGGAGGATCCACCCACACTCACCAATACTCACAGGGACCTAACCCAATTCTCTGTGTATGTGTGTGTGCATGTGCAGGCTTGCTGCTTAGACTGTGTGTGGGTGTGCAATAGAGCTGATGGGAGCAAGAGGTCCGTAGCGGTGTGAGAGGTCACGGCCCGGCGGGGCCTGCTTAATGACTGAGGTCAGAGGTCAGCCAGTGACTCTAATGGCTTGATTAGGCTGGAGACACGGGGGAGTCTTTATACCTCTGCCTGTCTCCCTACCTCGTTTCCCCTCTTTCTTTGGCTTTCCCTCTGTCTTTCGGTCTTTTTCTCTCTTCTCTGTTTCCTCTATCTCTTTCTGTCTCACTCTGTTGTTGTCATTTAGTTTTTTTTCTCCCCATTTTTCTCTTTTTTCTTTCTCGTTTTCACTCTCACTCTTTGTGTCTGACTCTGGTTTACTTTTGAGATTTTTTGAGGGACTTGTGAAGTTTTGCTTTCTAGTAGCTGTTGCTAAGGCTCCCTCCCTCTTTCCCCACTTCCCTCCCTTTCTCTCTCTGCTTCCCCCAAAACCTCTACCACGTCTCTCTCAATCCCTCTCTCCCCCCCATCTCTCCAGGACGGCCGCCTGCAGGTCAACGACCAGCTGATAGCCGTGAACGGCGAGCCGCTGCTGGGCCGCTCCAACCACTCCGCCATGGAAACCCTACGCCGCTCCATGTCCTCGGAAGGCAACGCCCGCGGCACCATCCAACTGGTGCTGCTCCGTCCGGCCAGAGGCGCCCCCGACAACCCCGCCCAGGTACGCTTCGAGCGGCACCGCGAGCCCCGTGCTTCGCCGCTCCGCCGGCAATCGTCTGACCCGAGGGGTCTCCGGCCGAGGCACACACTCGGCGACAGCCTCCGGTACACGGCGCGAGGGACCGCGCGCAGTCAGACGCTCGGCAACGTACGCAGGGACACGCTAGGACACCGCTACTCGGCGGACAACTTCGGCGTGCGTGCACTCTGCGGTGAGCCGTGCGAGCGCACAGATGGCGAGGCTCAGGGTGACACTCGCCGGCACAGCGCAGCCGATGACACACGCACCGAAGAGCAGGGCAGCACATACAAGTCCTCAGTGGAACAAGCACGCCGGCCCCCGCAGGAGCGCCCACGCAGCCGCACGCCAGAGCCACTTTTCCTCCGCACACACAGATACACACGTAGTCACACAGCGGATGACTTTCACAGCCACGCTCGCGATAAACCCCGCGGCCAAACCACTGATGGTGTTTATGGTTACGCACACAGCCGCCGGCCCGGCGACACACAGACACACACACACGTCGAGAACACACACAGACACACACACGTCGAGAACACACAC
>JACXGI010012739.1:0-21668 GCA_016801175.1 Esox masquinongy | reverse complement strand
TCGTCGTGTTTGGAGGAGAAAGAATGCTGAGTTGCATCCAAAGAACACCATACCTACTGTGAAGCATGGGGGTGGAAACATCATGCTTTGGGGCTGTTTTTCTGCAAAGGGACCAGGACGACTGATCCGTGTAAAGGAAAGAATGAATGGGGCCATGTATCGTGAGATTTTGAGTGAAAACCTCCTTCCATCAGCAAGGACATTGAAGATGAAACGTGGCTGGGTCTTTCAGCATGACAATGATCCCAAACACACCGCCCGGGCAACGAAGGAGTGGCTTCGTAAGAAGCATTTCAAGGTCCTGGAGTGGCCTAGCCTGTCACCAGATCTCAACCCCATAGAAAATCTTTGGAGGGAGTTGAAAGTCCGTGTTGCCCAGCGACAGCCCCAAAACATCACTGCTCTAGAGGAGATCTGCATGGAGGAAGGGGCCAAAATACCAGCAACAGTGTCTGAAAACCTTGTGAAGACTTACAGAAAACGTTTGACCTCTGTCATTGCCAACAAAGGGTATATAACAAAGTATTGAGATGAACTTTTGTTATTGACCAAATACTTATTTTCCACCATAATTTACCAATAAATTCATTAAAAATCCTACAATGTGATTTTCTGGATTTTTTTCTCATTTTGTCTCTCATCCATTAAAAATCCTACAATGTGATTTTCTGGATTTTTTTTTCTCATTTTGTAAAGTGTACCTATGATGAAAATTACAGGCCTCTCTCATCTTTTTAAGTGGGAGAACTTGCACAATTGGTGGCTGACTAAATACTTTTTTGCCCCACTGTATGTATAGTAATGAGAAATGTCTGTTGAGGAAGAGTGGAAGGGTATTCGATGAAGAGGTGCGTCTGGCCCCACCAAGTCTCCAACACACCCTGGGTGATGTTAATCAGGGGTCCTGCATAACATTTGCTTCTCTAAAGATCTGGCCCCACCAAGTCTCCAACAGACCCTTGGTGATGTTAATCAGTGTCCTGGGTAACATTTGCTTCTCCAAAGATATGGAACACCAGATGTGGGCCATCAGCCCCACCTTCCTGAGCTCACCTGGAGAGGTGTGAAACTCTGAGCAAACTGGAGTGTAACTAAATGCATGATATTGTGAACATTTATCTGTAGTGTTTGGATTTTTCCTGTTTCCCATAAAGGGCAGAATAGGCTGATATGCTTTATTGTACTGTATGGGTTATGGGTCAAACTTCACAAGAACATTGTAGAAATGATTGTCCTTGTTGCATGTCAGACAACAACTGGCAGCAACGTCCCGTCCATTCAAAAATTTTGCATTGTTTAATTGGGACAGTTCCTGTCCTTTGTGTTCATTGTTTTTGCCAAGGTAAAGTAATGCTAATGACTATTTGGGGGAGTGTTTTAGATATGTCTGATTTTAGGATAAGTAGCCATGTCTCCAAAAAGTTATTTGAGTTTGTCCTTGTTAAAGAGACCTCCAAACATGTCATGTTGTAGTCATATTTAGGAGTTTGTCATCGTTAAAGAGACCTCCCAACACGTTGTGTTGTAGCCATATTCAGGAGTCTATCTTTAACCTTCATGCTATAGTGTCTTAAATACTTATGGTATAATTGGTAGACAGTTAGGCTAGTTGGGAGGACGTTGAATCGTGTTGGTATGTAACTATGTTTTGTATTGTACCTTTATGACATGATTGGAATAAATTGTGTTACTTTGGAATAGAGATTACTACGGCATTCCTCGTGCATCTCCATACTACAGCTTGTAGGGCTACTGGTAATTACACACACATAAGTAAGTCTAAGCAACCAAACTTGGAGTCCCTGAGTCCTGGAATTCTCAAAGCAGTTTGGTTAGCCCCAGGAACATATGACCTTCGAATCATCCCTGAGTCGTTGGGCATAATTAATATATTTTAGACCCGGGAACACATGCCATTTTACTGTATGGTTCATGTTAAACGACCTACACCTTATGGGCGCTTATGATAACTGATATAGACACATAAACATACGTAAATCGAAGTGGCCAGACTGATCGTCTCCGAGTTCCCGTGTGCTACACCGTCCCTTGTCTTCCGGACTTGACTGATGAGGAGCATTGAGGATAACGTAGGCCGTGAAACATACAATCTTTTAAATGTTTGGCTTGTGATGAAGTGAGGTTTGGGTATGTTTACAAACAATATGGAGTCAAATTATTTAAATATTTATATTTTTATTTATCACTAAGTTTACGTTCCCTTGCAGTCATTTCCCTAGCCGTCCCCTGGTAACCTGGTGGTAACCCATACAACCACTCTCCCATTTTACCCCCTCCCTACAAATACACAGGACTAGTCAAACTTTTGGACTCACTTTCCCATTCAAGTGAATGGGTAAGTGAATGGTTGAGTCCAGACTTTTGACTGGTACTGTGTATATTTAATAAATTATGAATTGAGTCTATAATACAATAACAGGTGGGGAAAGTGACGGATCTGAATTCATTACGACGGCACTGCATGGAGCAATAATATGGCATGCATTATTTAGGTTCATATATGTTCTGATAATTAAATAAGATGAACAGGATAAATAATGTGCATTTTCAGCTTTCTGGACTATTTATTCACTTTGAACAATGTTTGAATTTGTGGAAGGAAGAGTGATGCACTTGCGCACTTGGTGAGAGTGCTATAATACACACTTAAATTATAGACTTTACAGGAATATTAATACACTTCTGAGTTTTTGGATCCACAACTTTCTGGTCACACTGGTCAACTAGTCACACTTTCATTTGTGTGATTTCAATAGTACATGACGAAAACGGAAGCCATTCTAAATGACCCTTCAGTTTTTAAAGTGCCAAGCTTCTAACCGATGAATAGGGAGCGCTACACAAAAGCTCTGTGTTGAGATACAAAGGTCATGGTCATTCTTTTGTTTTTATTAATCTCCAGTTATGTAATTGAGGATACATGTTTTTTCCATGTCGAATATGTGGTGTTAGAGACTGCAGACTAGCAGTAACGATACCTGGTAGAGTTGTGAAGAGAGAGGTTTGTAAATTCAAAAGGTTTGTGAGATTATGGAAATAATTCTTGAGGAAGGTCACCTGTCACAGAGAAATGGAATGTGTCTGTGTGAGTGTGTAAGACAGAGAGAGAGCATTTCGGCAGTCAGTGGAACAGACAACCTCATTTCCGTCTTTTCACAACCACACACACACACACACAATCTGAGGACAATATGTCTTAGGTTAGGTCAAAACTTACCATGCACTGAGGAAACTCCATGGATTGGCAACAAAACAATAATAAAGAAGAATGGAATCTGTATAGAATGTGTATATTTTGCCTAAAGGTGAATTATATAGGCCTAGAGCCCTTTAAAGAGTCAAACCATTTTTTACTTTGTGATTGTGAAGGGAACCCACAGCTGGAGTCAGGAGGATGTAACCATTATTTTCTGAGAAGTCTTAGTTAATTACATACCTTACTATAGAATTAACTTATTGAATTGATCAACAGGTATGATTAAAATGTCAGCAAACTAATAGATGACATGATAATAATGACTCATTGAATAGAGAGTGTCCTTGTAAGATAATAATGATCATAATGTATCTATTAAAAGGTTTTACAGCAGTTATTACAGACATAAGGGAGTCAGTGGTTATGGTGTCTTAATGGTGGATGTCATGGTAGTATCTAATTTTCTCAACAATGGACAGGTATTAGATAAGGTTTGTGTGATGAGGTCAAGATAGTGCTTTAGGATAAAACAGCAGAGAATACTGCATGACAATATGTTTCTCAGTGGATATTGTTTAACATTCATAGGGAAGCTCAAATTTGTGTTTAACCCATGTGTGCAACACTTTTTTCACACGTGAGATTCATTAATATGTTTGCTTGAGAGTGTTCACAGTAAGGGAACTGCATGTCAAACATAAATAGTAAGAATGCAATTCTTACTGAATAATAGTTTTCATGTTGTTGTTTTACACAGTGAATTCATGGAACGTTTAAACCTACTAACATTATCGTAGTGCATTTCTTATGATAATGATGCATATACAACAGTATTTTGTTCAAATATTGCCAGTTGTAGGTAACCCTTCAAATTACAGTATGTTACTTACAGGGTAGTTCCCACATAACTACGTAGTAACAAGAATGTAAGTACATGGTAAGAATGGGTACCGAGTGAGCAATCGATGGCGGCCCGCTGGCGTTTTGCTGCTGGCGGGCCGCAGGAGGCTATAATGTCCTACAGCCAGCGGAGCACCAGCTTTTGCCGCTTTTCTCCTGATCTCAATTTGCATCAGCTAATTTGCATCTCAGGCGGCTTTCCACCAGCGGCCCGACTGCTTTACGCTGGCGGCTAGAGGGCGTGCGCTGTGATCTGCTTGTGTTGCCATTTTTGTCCAGCAGCGATGCTATTGTACCCCTTTTATTCTTGTCCTGATTATTTGTATTAACTTTATTTTAATCTTTGTATTAACTTTATTTAAATCTTAGTGTACAGAATTTTGGTCAACATTGGTAGTTTATAAATAAAATAGACTTTGACTTATGCACTATTGCTTGTGTAAAGGACCTTTGTGTATACATGTACAGTAAGCACATAGAAACAGCCGTCTCTCGACCATTGCTTACCATAATTCTTTTCCTGAACCAATGGCCCTTTTCCACTGCATGGTACCGGCTCAACTACCCGCCTATATACTCGACTTCAATCGCTTAATGGGGGACAGTTCTTTACTGTGTTTAAACACCGCCGTGTCCGTAGATGGCGCTGTAGCTAATGTGATTTGCACCTAAGGCAAGACAATCGCCATTTTGCAAGCTAGGAATCCCACGTTCTAGTAATGTGAAAACTGGATCATTTTAGTGACTTGGTTCTTTAAGTCTTGTTCAGGAAAAGGAACACCTCTTTTTCAAAGGGTGTAAGGTTTAAGCTATATACTTTGAATTGGACAATACAACATGTGGATGACATTGTTTTACTACAATTTGATGAACTTCAAACAAACGAAGATCAAGATTTTTTTTGACATCGGACTGAAAATTGTTGAACGCCTAGTCACCTACATAGCTATGGTGAGTTCTGTTCTGCATTATTATAAATAACTAAGTGTTGTTAGGTTACTGGGTAAGGGCGTAATGACTGTTTTGTATTAAACAATGACAGTTTGCAATATTCTATTAACATTAGAATTCTTTAGTCAACGTCACTGGTAGCTGAATGCAAGTTCTAAACCATTGGCGGGAAAACAAGTTCAAGAAACTGAGCTTGAAAAAAACAGCGTTGGCCTGAGTTGAAATACCTACAGTAACCCTTGTGTTTCTCCATGTGTCCACAAGTTTGGTAGCTTACTATTTTGGTTTCTTCATTTATCCTCAAGTTCGGATGTGTTGTGCTTCTTCGCATATCAACAGTTGTACAGGTATGGTAACATCGTTAGCTAACTTGTCTAAATCGTGTTTCTTAGTGTATCAACAAGTTAGAATATGTTAAATAATATATGTGCTTATTCCTTACTTATATCAACTGATATGTAACATTAGCTAAATCGTGTTTCTTTGTGTAACGTTAACCACATCATATGGATAACGTTACTCTTGGCAGTAACATTTATCTAGACTAGCTAAACCTGCACTTGTTATAATTCTGTTACTGAGGTGTCTTGTGTGTCTTTGTGTATCCACAGTGTTCTTAGCTAGCCTGTGTGTGCCTTATGCTGCCATTTTTCTAAACCTCTTTTATAAACATTGCTTTCAGGTCATGACGTTTTCTGTAGTTTTGTTCCCAGAGGAGGATGACTGTGTGGCAGTAGTGCTATGGACATTTTGAACTAAGATGCATTTGAGAAATGTCTGCTTTTCTATTGCCGGGTATGTAACTATTATCTTTGATTGTGACACATGTCTGTATTATATCAGAGCATCGCTAGGTACTCTGACCATCTGTTCTTCTGGTTAAACCAAGAAGGGTATCAGTGCTTTGTTCCTTAGGAATGTGGAACTTGGGGGGAAGTAGGGGCAATTGGCTTCTTTAGGTAAACACAACAGTAAACATTATGGCAGGAAGGATAAGATGGGGGGACAGCCCACCCTCTGGGTAAAACCTATGTGACATAAGACAGATGGGCAGCATCTTACCACACCCCTTTTTCCTCTATAAGTACTGATGATTGTCATGTATTAATTTAGAGACTCCTCAGACGATTGCTGGAAGGCCTGGGACCTTTGCATCGTCCCACCCCGCCTGGCAACGCTGCATCGGAGGAGAACTTTTCCCTACAATTGACGTAGCCAACCCCGCTGGTGACCGAGATAGCCCCCGACGCGTTTTGCTCAATGGACTTTGTTGTTACGTGTTGAGAGAGTCTACGCGGGTCAACAAAAGAATCGAAAGGGGGGAGAAGTACACACCAGATACGTAACCTCTGTTGGCCCAGCCGGTGTTTACAGCGGCTAAGACCAAAGAAGACTACAGACCCGGGGTTGAGGCAGCGACAATGCTAACCGTTACGTTTAAATTTATGGAGCTACCGCTAGACATTCGACTGGACATTGGATTTGGGAAGATACCCGTGGGAATCAAGACGATGGCTGTTTATGTAGTGTTCCCGCAAGAATAGAGACAGTTTCGCTACCTCTCTGGCCTCGCTGTGAGCGACCCAGCGGGAACACGCAGGAACGCTAAACCGCCTGAGAGAGGGGTGCTGACGGTCAGAGGAGACGGACCAGAGAGCTTCAACCGGTGAGATAATTCCTTAACACAACCCGGGTTTTTCTCTAACATATTTAGGGGATACAGGAGTTACAGCTTTCATAGGATTTAGTGAACTATGTGGTTGGGTTTAGTATGTCAGGTTTGATGGATTTGTGGAAGTGGATAGGTGGTTTTGAGAAAGTACGGTTTGTAGGAGTAATTTATTAAATAGTATTTCAGTTATACTGACTGTAGTGAAGAAAAGCCCATTGTTGTTCCGTGTCCTGATAGCACTAACCCTCCCATGCTATCAACCTATTGTGGGGCGATTTGTGCAGGATTTTAAACAGCTCTATTGGTGGAATTGGAATTCTGTGCAACTGTCTGTGTGAAATGCGAGAAAGATGTCTCGTTTGTTTTTCGACAGTAGGGGAATTGAGCCCCTATGTCTCCTCGTACGACCTGTATTGTAGGTAGGGGAGATTCGGTCCCTGTGGGTTAGCAGTGAGACGTCCTCGGATTGAATTCCGGCGACACGGGGGGAGCGAACCTGTTGCCGACAGCTAACCGGGGCTGTGAGTTGGGAGCGAACCTGTTGCTGACAGCTAACCGGGGCTGTGAGGTGGGAGCGAACCTGTTGCCGACAGCTAACCGGTGCTGTGAGGTTAACCGTTACGTACCCGTGTGGTAGGGCACGACCACTTGTTACACTCAGGGGCCCTCACAGATCTTGTCGGGCTAGATGTCCACCAATTTTAGAGGCTGTAAGATGGAGTAGGGGATACTCCTGTATATAATGGTTTTAGAATTATTGAATTGTCAATATCTTGTTGTGGTCGACCTACGGTAGTAAATGCATTTTCTCTTTTTGGTATTCCCTGTGCATGAGGGTTCCGATTGGCTGCATTCTGTATTCCTTGGTGGAATATTTGATCTCGTTCACCGAGATTGTTGTTAACCTGGAAGTTTGTTGAATTCGCCAGGTTTTGCTTTGTTTGGTGTACACTTAAGTGAACGCATTCATTGCGTCGTTAATGTGATTCTTGGGCGAGGCCCACTCTTTCAGCTTTTGCCTTAGCGCGGAGTCCGCGAAATTGAAATTTGCATTCCATTGTTGTGCTGGTGGCTGGCACACGTGGAGGTATTCGCCTGATAATTTAGGATTCTATACGAGAATAATGTCCTAAATTTAATCCGAGTGATAGATTGGAAATTGGTACAATTATGCTTTCCTAATTTGGTAAAATATGGTCTTGTGGTTTCATTGGAAAGGGTTAAAATGTTGTGTTTCTCTCTCCTCGTATGGAGTAGGATGACGAACCACATGGCAATAGTCTTTAACGTTAAGAAAAAACACAGTTTTCCATGACGACTGCATTGGTGCCTAATACAGTCATGGCCTGTAACATAGAGTAAAATAGCCTGAGTCCGTTTATTCCCCAAATAGCCGTAGGCCGTAAAAATTAGATGTCCTATTTTCAATGTTGAATTGGGTTTGGTTAATTGATTTGGTTTTGTTTTGTTTGTATTTGCAATAACTGGGATAATACTTGTTTTAAGACCAATGTCTGATACTCGTTATTGGGATTTAGATTCTAAAATGGTACACTGGCAAATTGACAAATGGGGTAGATTGCTGTGACAGTGTTTAGAGATCTAGATTGAGTGTCCTTGGGATTACTCACTGATTGTACCTTGATTTTAGTGACATCATGCATCTGTTTTCTGTTAACTTGGCCTTTCTTGAGAGTTTTTTCTCCCTGCTGTTACTGTGTTGATAAGATAGGCAATTTTTTTTTTACAAACAGCAACGATATTAGATGAGTAGGGTAATAACTCTGAACCTTCAGTTACTGTAGGATGTCGGCAAGTTGAAAGCATGACGTTTTTTACTACAGACAGTCTGCAGGCCATGTCACGTTTTTGTGTGGATACGTTCATGAACGTTTCATGAACATTTTAAATAATCCATTTGGCCTTTATGGCCTGGCACAAGTGGGATAAGTCCTGGGCTCCAGGAAGGGGGGCAGACCCCCTGGGATGGCCTCTACCAACCTTTCCAATTGAATCAAAGTAGCCTATTACTGCGGGTTACATTCGAGTGTTCTGACTGGTCTTACCTGTAGTAATTTCCCCAACTTGAGTATATTCACTTTTGGGTTAATCAAACGTTAAGTGCAAGCTAAAAACATATTTTCCTCTAAATAGATTTCATGTCGAAATGTATGGTTTTGAAGCATACTTGTAGTGAGGGTAGAGACCTAAAGTCATCCCCCATCGTTAATAATTAGGACAATGTTAGTGTCAATGCATGCAATATGCATGACAGTTGTGATTTTGGCTTTGGTTGACCGCCACTATTTGGAATAACACAGACATGCATCAAAGTTGAAAAAATTCCATACCCTTTAGGAGGTTAATTGAGTCATGATGTTTGTGTTGTCAGAATGTAGTTTGGCTATTGCATGGGGAAATGCAAATTTGTCATGCTAATTTGGGAGTTGTTTCACTGGGATAGACAACTTTGTCTATAGGTTTTATGGGTTATAATTTCTTGACACGAGCGACCGTGTGGCACATTTGTTGTTTTTGATTTTGTTTGTGGATGTTGGGTTTTTATCATTTTCAAATTTGTTTTTGTTGGATATTCAGTTTGTGACTCTTTACTGTATGATTATTAGATTAATCCCAACTATCAGTTTTCTTTTTTTCATGTCTGTCCTGTAATTGTTCTGCTTTCACGCGTCGAGTCATTTTCCATTGACTCTGTCGTGAAAGCAGGGGGGGAATGTATGAAATGATTATCTATGATGAAAAAGACTTGAACTTATAGTTCAAAGCGAATTAAATGAGTACTTAAAGAGTTACATCAAGATTTGTATTGTTCTGTTTCCATAGTTATAACAGAAAATCGGCATCTGTTAAAATCAGCATCCCTTAGTGTCCATTCACAGTGTTTGTCTAATTTGGGTTTTTGGAAATAGTTTGTTTGATGAAAAATATAACATGGTTATGGTTGAGTAGAATATATCTTACCATTTTTGATTTGGTTTAGCTAAGAAAGAACTAATTTGTTGGGATGAATAGTGACTATTAGAATGTGACATTTCAGTTTGTGTGATATTTGATTAGAAGAAATCATATTAATCTCATGCATTATGGAATAAGTGGGTAAAAAAGTGCAGGGAGCACATTTTTGTTATTCCTTACATGTTTACTAAGTTTTGTTATGTTTTAAGTGAAACTGAGAAAGTCATTCTGCATCAAGTTGTATTCTAGAAAACCAAGTTGAGAAGTTTTACATAGACTAAATTGTAAAGAGAGGTACAGACCCCCTGGAGTGCGTAAATGTTGACTCATTTGAACTCTTTAGAAAAGAAACAGAATTACTGGTGACATTATCAATATTGGGTATTCTAATTCGGCTATATTGAATACTTGCTCATTATTCTGGTTTTGACTTGAAAGAACCAGAAAATGTCAATTCCATATTTATTTACATATTGATTGACTCTTCATTATTTTTTATAGACATGTATACCTATGTACTTAATTTCTGTCTTAGTAGGCAATCATTGGAATGTTAACGGTAAACAGATGTTTCTTTAAGGTGTGAATGATGAGACAAAAGGTTCACTTGCTAATGCCTAGCTGGTTTGTTTCTCGAGATAACACCACTCTATCCTATGAGATTGTAATGTGTTCCAAATTGATAATGGATCTATTCTTCAAGACTAGGGTCTGTTATCCTTAGGTCAGTAAACCATCACCCCTACTCCAGGGTGAGCTCTGGGGAGATAGGGCATAAAGGGGGGGGGTCATGATTTATGACAGGATTACAGGGTCTTTTATGTGTCAGTGCTTAGGAGAAACTGACACTATGCAACATTTGGTGGAGTAAAAGGTTAAATAACAGTCATGTTATTTGAGCTTCAAGATGGTATGAAATGTTTTGATTGGCAATAAGGTTTTTAATAATTTGTGTTAAACAAAGGTGAATTTGATTGTAGTTCCGAGACAAAACAATCAAATGTAATTATATATATCAACGGAGATTTGGTTAGATGGTGAACTGAGAATTGTTTATGAACTACTCTTTGAGAGTGATACTTCAACGTAAGCAAACTATCTTAACTGAAGATGCGTAACTGGAACAATAATAGGAAATTGTTCTTCTGTTGTTTTGTTATTTGTTGGTTGTTAAACCAACTATAGAAAAGAGTGGAAGAGTAGAACAGAAGCACCAGAAATAGTGTTTCCACTACACTGTTACTGTTTATAACTGTTCTAATCAATTTAGACACAGGAAACAGAAGGATATACAGCTATACAAGTTTAAGTGTTTGGTAGGACTGGGTTCTAATGCATTAACAAGAAGCAACAAGCTAATGTAATGGACGTTTCTGATTGTGTACTGTGCAGTTGCAACTAATCTTCTCAAGGAGAATTCACTGACAGGTACAGGACACTTGAAAGCGATTCAGCAACAAGACTTGTTGGACCCAGAGAGACTGAGTTTGGCATAAAGGACAATTGTGAGGTGGGCTGAGATAAGATGGATCTCACACTGTCCCACAGCTACAAGCGGATTCTACTCCCTGGGGTGCCGCACGTCTACAGTAATGCCTGGTTCCTGACAGCTGGACTAATTCTAGTCCTGATGATTCTGCCTCGAGATGAAGAAGGCAACCACCAACCGACGGGAGGAGCTAAAGAAAGCTCCAGTTCTGGACAACGTTTACTGGGGCGCGGAAAGACCAACTGCATGACATCATGCCATGCTGATTGGGTCCATACCAGGTACACCTCATCTGCTATCCAGGTAGCTGAGAGAGGAACCCTGGGGTCGACGACACACACTACAGGAGAGCTTCGGTGTTTAAAGATTAGGCACAGTGAATTGAAGTCACTGAGGGAAAAGTGAGCTTTTTGGTACTAGTGAACATCACTTCCGACCCGGCCTGCAGCTAGAGAGCCCGTAGATAAAACTGAGCATCTTGGCATTCACAAAGGAGAACACAGATTCTCCTGACCTGGCTGATAAAGCAGCTAGAATGGAGACAACTAGAGCTGTGTCATCGTAATCTACATTTGCACTATTGGAGGACAACACCTTGGAATATACATCTGACTTTTACGTTCTGTTACATCGGTCTGCCAAGAAATGGTTCATAACTGACTGTCTGACGTTTGGAGGAGCAGAACATTTGTGATGACTTTGGAAGTACATCTTATTGGAACCATAGAGGACTTTCAGTGAATCGAGCAATTGGCATAAGAGGACTTTGTACCAGTAACAAATTGAAGGATGTATTCAGTGATTGGTGTTTACACACCCACGTGTCGATGCTACATATCCTATACTGTCAGTATATGTGTCACCTGAAATTACTTCCTTTGACCAGTGATTTTAACATAAATCCTTTTTGCTGTACCATGTTATAGTTCTGTATAATGAAAATGTGTGGTCTTGGAGTTACAACGAAGGTAATGGTCTAGAAGCATGTAGATGAGGATCCAGACATTTCAGATTTGTTCCATTCTCTAATCATTAGGGTAATGATATCAACAGGGTCATGTTGTTACAGAGTACTGTTTTGTTGCAGTCTACATCCTAATGAGTAAACTGTTTAAGGATTGATACCAAGGGTTGATTTGGTATCAAGAGGATGGATTGTTATGGAAATTTTGAACTAAGATACATTTGAGAAATGTCTGCTTTTCTATTGCCGGGTATGTAACTATTTTCTTTGATTGTGACACACATGTCTGTATTATATCAGAGCATCACTGGGTACTCTGTTCTTCAAGGGCCACCATCTGTTCTTCTGGTTAAAC
Source organism: Esox masquinongy (assembly GCA_016801175.1). NCBI lineage: Eukaryota > Metazoa > Chordata > Actinopteri > Esociformes > Esocidae > Esox > Esox masquinongy. Next base: position 9,144 of record JACXGI010012739.1, on the reverse strand, counting down.
CAAGAAGGGTATCAGTCCTTTGTTCCTTAAGAATGTGGCCCTTGTGGGGAAGTAGGGGCAATTGGCTTCTTTAGGTAAATACAACAGTAAACATTATGGCAGGAAGGATAAGATGGGGGGACAGCCCACCCTCTGGGTAAAACCTATGTGACATAAGACAGATGGGCAGCATCTTACCACACCCCTTTTTCCTCTATAAGTACTGATGATTGTCATGTATTAATTTAGAGACTCCTCAGATGATTATCCTGTAAGCGTTTGACGCGTCTCTCTATTTGCAAATAAACTGTTAATTGTGCCAAAAGAATTTTGTCTCTGCACTTACTCCTTTAAGAGTGTCTATCGATGGAATTGCCATCACTGTAGTTCCACGCCTGTGGCTCAAAGAGGGACTTTGCTACTGGCCACCACACAGCATCACCAGCAGGAAGTCCTTCAGCCACGACAAGTTTGCCAGAACTTTTTACTCTTTTTAAACTGCTGCTATGTACAGTGTTATGCATAAGATCGCAGTATCCAACTTTAAATATATTTAAAGCTGTGTGTGAATGTTCTTAAATCTGACTGTAGTTGTAGTGTGCTATGCCACCATTCATACGCTTATTGCACTGATGTATCTATAATATTCAATAACTATCGATTACTGCTAGGTCACACTTATGTATTTTACTGCCATTCTAGCCCTTGTTTATTTTGTATTGCATTATGTTTATTTTGTACTTTTTCACATTCAAATACTGGGATTTTACTATATCTGTTGCTGGACACGTTTTCTTACACTATTTGATTTTTTTAAATTTATTTCAATTCATTTGCACATGTTTATTTTGTATGCTTGCATGTTTTTTGTATGCATCTTGCACTATTTGAAATAAATTGTTTAGATTTTATTCAATTCATTGTCATTTGTGATATGACCAAAATTATAAAGGATTATTATAAATAAAACCTAATATTGGGGCGTGAGGCATCATAATTTTGTGCATAAAAGCGGCTAGCCGCCGTCCAGCCGCTGGTGAGCCGCTGATCAGTACGGTAGCTCACGGGTGCAAAACACAACAACATTAGCGATGCAAACAAAAGTTGAAAACACTACAACATTAACAAAAATGAAACACAACAACATTAGCGATTCATACAAAAGTTGAAAACACAACATTAACAAAAATGAAACATTTATAAAAACACTGCATTTCAGAAAACAATCAACTACTCGCAACACAACAACATTAAGTGACAACACAACAGCATTAACTCACAACACAACAACATTGGCTCACACCACAACAGCATCAGCGCAGAACACAACATCATTAGCCCAAAACACAGCAACATTTGCAGAAACGCTGCATTTCAAGTTGCTCAAAACGGAAGTGCTCCAAACCACTAGGGGCACTGCAAGGGGATGTTTTTGGGATTTTACATTTGGTCGAAAAATCAAGTGAAGTCACTCAACGTAAGATTATAATAAATTATAATTAAAAAAGCTTACATTGGTGAATTTAAATTGCGTTCTTTTTGTTTGGGATTATTTCAAATAGGCCTTATGCACATTTCATGACCGAATGTGCCACGCCCACTTCCTACCGGTGTGCCAGTTTCCGGTCCCGCATATTACAAACCAGTAAAGATAATATTGCTAGCGCTATGTCCGACTTTGTCGCTGTTTTTTTTACAAGGTGTCTCCAGGACTTGCCTAAACTTAACATTAATGATGTACATCGAATAGTTAAATCCACCTCCGAGACTCCAGCTAGCAAGAAGGAAAACGGGTGTATATAGGAAAAAGATGTATATAGGCAGCTACGTAGACAACTATGAAGGTAAGTGCCAAGGCAATATGACAGATTTGCAATCACACATTCAACTACTTAGCTACTCAGCGAATGTAACATTGACGTTAGCTAGTTCATGTTAACTATCTTGCAGGGAATCTAGCTGAAAGTGTTTGTATTTGTGTTAGCTTGCAATTTAATAATGCTAGCGAGTTATAATGCCTAACAATACGTTTTATTTAATATATTCTGCACTGTATCTAACAGATATACACTGACAGGGAAGGCTGCCTGTCACAAGTCCCTGAGGAAGAGCGTAAAGCTGCACAGCATGCGAGTAGGGAAAGATGATAGATACTGTAGATACTAGCAACATTGCTAAGAAAACGTATTCTGTAGGACACTGTAATTCTGGTCAACATATGTAGGAGACAGTGTTTACCTTTAATCTTATCACTAGATTATAGTATCACTCATGAGTATACATAACTGAGGGTACATGTGCTTTTCATTTCTGCACTTAACGTTTTTCTTCACTTCATAGATGTTAAAGCACTCTGTACCATTGATAGTGGTTCAAAGCCACTGCTCCTGAGTTGCAGGAAGTGCTACGTGCAACCACCTGGTTGGTCAGCTTTACCAGACGGTACACTTCTCACTACTCAACACTCTTGCTGCACCACCTGTTCACAGCTGCACAGAGACAGAACAACGTTGGCACAAGCAAAGAACACTTGAGTCTTAACAGTGCCCAAAACAATGCACATACATTAGTTATCCTATGTAATAGTAAGTCTGTTGCAAAAGATTGTTACTCCTTGTTCTTTAGGGTGTGTAGCCTGGTCCAGTTGATAGCAGGTTGGTTCGGAAACCAACTAACTTGTGTGCTGATGGAAAAAGGTAAGGTTAGAGGCACCTCAAATTAATGTTCTACAAAGCTCTCCATGGACAAATGCCTGACATGGACCTTCTCCACGTCTCAGAAACATATGCTAACTTTACTCCACTTACTGCCCCTCATGTGACAACCGTGGACATGCCAGCCAATGTTCCCCTGATTGAGTCTGCCTTTGGGCCAGTGCAAGCTGGCAGTGTACTGTCTTATCAACCTCCACAGCCAAAAACCCATGAAATTGTGAAGATACCTGATGCCCCTTCTACACCACCACTTCCATTAGATGGCTGCAGGCTTCAGTCTTCCAAGTGTCTACATCCTTATTCATCAAGAGCAGCTCCACGACAAAGCATTAGAGACAACCTACAAGATGTCACACAAAATCGAGGCTGGTACAAGGGAGAAGAGCAGCAGCACCAAATGGCATCAGCTTAGGAAAAGGAGAATAACAACCTTGTGTTTCCCAGAGGTTTGCCATGTACCAGGGGGGACATCCACTGATCACCTAGCGGAACGGATGTTCAAGGGATCTGGTATGCAGACCATGGAGATGAAAAGAGGGCTGCACATTGAAAAATGGTAACAACTTCCCATGTGGCTTTGTAGTCCACCCAGATGCCCCATGGTTAGGATCACCTCCAGATGGCATCATATTTGACCCAAGTGTGAGGTCCCACTTGTCTTGGATATCTTGGAGGCTAAGTGTACAAAGTTATGTGGACTGGCCTTACCTGAAGATACAGAATAGAGAGCTGAAGTTGAAGAGATCACATGTCTACTGGCAGGTGCAAGGTCAAATCCTTCTAACAGGTTGTAGCTGGCGTGACTTTGTCATCTGTGCTCAGGAGGACATTCTAGTTAAGAGGATGTATAAAGTTCTTCAGGTTTCAAACACTTAGAGAAAAGGCTGACCACTAATTTTTACTTGCAGAAAAGTCTGTCTCGCAACTGAATGTATCCCCCTGCTTGGGTGCTAGTTCAGTTGTTACAAATTAATATTAAGAATTAGTATTTGTTCGAAGTTGTTACATTTTAGCACCTGTAGAAACTCAGTTTTCAAAACAAGTATTAGTGTTCCCGTAAAGAAAAAACAAATATGGATTGTATTAAGAATTTATTTTAATGTGTATCATTTCAACAGTTCAACAAATAACAGTTCATATTTATTAATAAATGTATATCTTCTGTATTTCATTGACATGCTGTTGAATCTTTCATCTTTTTCTGTTCGGTGCATATCAGGTGCTTACTAAAACAAATTTCCTTATTAAGGCCAATACAAGATCTACACAAACAACTGATATGCATTGCAGTGTTACAAGTTATTGATACATTTCATCCACAAATAATACATTTCATATTTTGACATTTGTGAAGTTCACCTGATTTTGTGGTAGGCACAAAATCAGGTAATAACCAATAAACATTTCATTACATGTAGCTATTACTTAATGCAGTTGGTTTTCTTTAAAAAAAAATTATGCATGGATCACCAAAGCATCTCCCTAACAATTGCTCCAAATCAGAGTGACCCAAAGCAAAAACAAATGTACATTTATACCAGCTTGGCCCATGCTCTGACCAAAGGTCCATTTTTATTTGACCAGCAAGCACGACAATGCAAATGGTTGGTTGATGCTGCCTGAGACGGTCAGAGGGATGACTGTGTCAAACAGCTTGTGCTCCTTTACTCTCTGAATCATTCTTTTGACATGCGCTCTTAGCCTGGCAATGGATAGGGTCTCCCTAACCTCATGTGCTGGCATCTGTGGCGCCTCGGCAGAAAAGCTGGCCGACAGATCTCGCATGGAACAAGATCATCCACGAGGTAGCCCTCATCCACCATAAAGGCCATGATCAGGCATAAGTAAGGAAAGAATTCCTGGCTGCCTAACAATCTCTTTGTCACTTACAGAACCAGCATACAAAGAGGATACAAAAGTGACAGCTCCATGTGGTGACATTCCCAACATGCCCTTGAAGGTACAGTGCAACTTGTAAGAAGAAAACACCTCACTCTGCAGGAGTAGGGAAGATGGTGTCTGGCAGCAAAGTTCAGTGCAGTTGATCACAACCTTGGTGTCTGGATAATCATTGAACTCGGGTGGCATGTTGGCTTTGATGTTATCCTTGGGGATCCATACTGACCCAAGCAGGAAGTAGAGGAAGTTGGCCCAAGAGATGATTATCTGGATCACCGTTGACTGGTGGATGTTAAAAAAATGGCCCAAATCCTTCTGTTTCAGACCCAGCGAACAAGAAAAACTCATTGATTGGTGGGAGTGACTAAACAAAAAGAAAACCGTTTTAGTACAATATATTCCCCTTGCATTGGGTTAGGTCCATAACACAAATTAAGTGAAGAATAATTGATTTCAACACAAGGAAAAATAAGTATGATAAATATTCCATATAAAGTACTGTATTCAATGGAGTTGTCACTTACTGCTTTTCGTCAAGGAACACTTATCTCGGACGTGTTTGCACTGGTGACTCTTAACTCGGTGTCTGCTGACCTCAATCAAATCCCAGTATGCCACCAGGAGGGTGTAGGTTGCAAATCTACAGAAGGAAACAGACTGGGAGTATTTGCTTCAAAGAAGACCAAATAGCTTTGGATGGCATTGAGCTTGTCTGCTTACTTGAACTTCACTCATTACTATGATTGTCCATCTTGTATAGGTATCAAGAAGCACTAGACTTGACGTAGCTAATGTTGCAGCCTGTATTAGTCTTAACATCCTGATTCTTTCAGATATTTATTATACATTTATTGTTTTACTGCAATTCAGTTTTTTAAAACAGTTTCAACACTGCATTGCATACCTAATGCTAAGACAATATTCATTCAATAGGCTTACTTTTGGTAAGATTGGGTGTCCTAGTTTTGAATAACACAGTAGGAGATACAGGAGGACTTTGGGATTGCTGGATAGTAAACAATTACTCTTTACTATTACTGTTTAAACCTGTCTTCGTCAGATCCCAGTAAACCACTGTACACGAAAGTGGTGTTGTGTTGTCAGGTTTTACAGCTTTGTTTGAAACTCCTGAATTTCTCTTGCTTGCTCCTGGTTCACCATTATTAAGGCCGTAATCCAGGGCTGCGGGATTCTGGCATGCACAGTAATCGTGCGTCTAGATTGGATCAGGAACTGCACAGTCCATCGTTGTTAGCGAACATTTCTCGCCTTGTTCGTCTTCCTCTGTAGGGGCAGGGGGTTTCGGTCACCTTTCCCAAACACCAGGTCTGTTTTTGATATGACTATTCCATGCGAAGGCGGTAGAAACCACACTTTTTTAGGTACCACCGTCCTCTAACTTTCCCCTCAGCGAAGTCACTGGTGATGAAATGTGTATTGTACATCGTTGTGAGATGTTAATGTCACGATGTACTGCCACCAACCACCTTTTTCTGACCTCTTCATCGATCGGGAATCAATGTTCATTACTACCTCCTTCGCGGGGCAGAAATGTAAACTTACTCATTGCAAAAAAAAAAGTAGTCTGATAAGTGCTCACGATAGCTAGCTAATAATAAAAACAATAACATAAGATTGCCTGAAGTCAGTCCCCCTATGAAGTGAAATGCATATTTTGTTGGAAACCCAACTAATTCCACTTGGCACTGCCCCTAGTGGTCTGGAGCACTTCCGTTGTGAGTAATTTGAAATGCAGCATTTCTGCAAATGTTGCTGTGTTTTGGGCTAATGCTGTTGTGTTCTGCGCTGATGCTGTCGTGGTGTGAGCCAATGTTGATGTGTTGTGAGTTAATGCTGTTGTGTTGTGAGTAGTTGATTGTTTTCTGTAATGCAGCGTTTTTATAAATGTTTCATTTTTGTTAATGTTGTAGTGTTTTCAACTTTTGTTTGCATCGCTAATGTTGTTGTGTTTTGCACCCGTGGGCCACCGTAGATCAGGGTACGGTTGGAAGGCATTGTAATGAAAGCGGCCCACCGGTGGCCCGACTGCGAAGCGCGCTATAAAAAAAAAAAGCGGCCGCAGCTGGCGGCCCGCTGGCCAGACGCTTTGCAGAAAAGCTTGACGGCCGCAGCGTCAGAAAGCTGGTGGGCCGCTGGCGTGTTGCCTGCTGGGTAGTTATGTAGGGACAATGTAGGTGTTACGTGTACTCATGAACAAAGAACGATACTACTCCAAAACTACTTAGAAATCAGACAGGTGATAAAATTGTGACGGTGAGGTGACGGACAGCCCCGTCATCTCCCGCTTTTCCCGGTTTCCTTTCATCCTCGAACACATCCCGGACTTGTTTTGTGTCTTGTCTCCAATCATCACTCACACCAGGTCCCAATTCAGTCATTAGTATATGTTTAAATGTTCCTCCTCTGCTCCCCTCACTTGTCGGTCATTGTTGCTTGTCTCTGTATGTTGCACGTCAGTGGTGAGTGTCGATTTGTTTAAGCCTTTTCTTTTCAGTTTTCTTTGTTTGTTTAAAGTACTCAGTGTTTATTTCTATTGAATATTACATCGAATGCCGCTGTGCCTGCGCCTGGTTCCTCCTCTCCACCACTACACAACCCTGACAAAAATGCAATTTTGAAAGTATATAATTGTCATTCTTATTCGTGCGTATGAATTTAACATTTAATTGTGACTTTTTTAAGTCACATTTAATTATTTTATTGCAAGTTCGCTCGCAGAATTAAGGATTTAAGAGAAAAGAAAGATGATGCGCATTTCTCCGCTTTGTGCAACTTTTCACAGCCAACACACGCTTTGGGCAATCGGTTCTTGCCAAACCAAAAGCCGCGTTGACATCAATCGCAAATGTATGAATTGATTGATTGATTGATGTTACGAATCAAGCCACAGAAAGCACTTATCTGTTGGGTGTCCTACAGCCCCCAATGCTTCTCCTCATAATAGTTGACCACATGAACGTTTTTTTCTCAATATGCCGGATCGAAAGCGCTCTAATGTAGGCTATTATTTCGTCGCAATGAAAGCGAGAAGCTGACGAATGAAACGGAAAGGCTTAACAAATAAGAGTTTGTCAGATTTTACTGTTGTTGAGGACAATTAAACTCTAACATTAGAAGGCATACTTTAATGTGAATAACCAAAGGTGCCTGGCTCACTATGCAAATTTCCTAAATGTTGTGTTGTTTCCAAATGTAGATACAAATAAGATCCATTAGCTTGTGGTGGAAACAGACTCATTTTAAAGTGTATTTTGTAATAACACCTGATAAAAAGAAAATAAATGTGGTAAATTATCATTTTTCAGTTAATACTCCATAACATACCTTCACGCCATCATCCTGTTGTAGCTTATTCTTTCCTATACCTTGTGAACTTCACCCTTACTTACCATGTAAGTTCCTAGTAAGTCCATTGTCTTTAACTAGTTATTATACAGTACCAACAACACTTAGTGTTAGTACTAGGAAAGAGGGCAGTAATTTGAAGTGGTGTCTGTTCCCACGTAGTTACAGTGTAGTTACAAGGAAAGAGGGCTGTAATTTGAAGCAGTGTCTGTTCCCACGTAAATACACTTTAGTTACAAGGAAAGAGGATTATAATCTGAAGCAGTCTCTGTTCCCACATAGTTACAGTGTAGCTACAAGGAAAGAGGGCTGTAATTTGAAGTGGTGTCTGTTCCCACGTAAATACATCGTAGTTACAAGGTAAGAGGGATGTAATTTGAAGCGGTGTCTGTCCCCACATAGTTACAGTGTAGTTACAAGGAAAGAGAGCTGTAATTTGAAGCAGTGTCTGTTCCCACGTAAATACACTGTAGTCACAAGGAAAGAGGGCTGTAATTTGAAGCGGTGTCTCTTCCCATGTAGTTACTGTGTAGTTACAAGGAAAGGGCTGTAATTTGAAGCGGTGTCTGTCCCCACATAGTTACTGTGTAGTTACAAGGAAAGAGGGCTGTAATTTGAAGCGGTACCTGTTCCCACATAGATAGTTACACCTGTTCCCACACACAGGAGTTACACCTACTAAGCAAGTACGTTTTGGTGTAGTCAAATGAAGCAGGGTAGATATCTGCACCATTTGGACAGAGATATAATGACATTTAAAAAACATTTGTCAATTATAAACATTTTATTAAAACAAATAAAAACAAACAATCAAATACTATTACAAACAACTACTGTACCAACACTGCTACCTGAACCTTCTGTTCCAACTTTTTTGGAAAGGAAGGTTTTGAGTGAGGAACAGAAGGGTTAAAATTAAGAGACCACTGCAAATTGAACGCTTCTGTTCCTCACTCAAAACTTTCTTTTTCAACTTTTTTGGAAAGGAAAGAAAAAGGTGCAGTGGTCTCTTAATTTTTTCCAGAGCTGTATATGTTACCCCTTGGATACATTATTAGGAAGCATGGTGAACACTTTCACAGCTATGCGGACACTCAGTTGTATATCTCCGTTTCCTCTGATGATATTTCCCCAATTAGCACCTGCTTTAATGTTTAAATAGCATTACCACATGGATGGCACAAAA
>JACXGI010012738.1:0-22144 GCA_016801175.1 Esox masquinongy | reverse complement strand
CAACAAGTGAAGTGGGTCTTCACTTTAGCTGTAATGAATACATGAACTACTTTGATGAAAAGATCATCACCATTAGAAACCAAATATCTGACTCCTCCTTAAATAGTTATAGTCCCCAAAATCTCAGTTGTCCTGAGAATGTCCTGAACCTCCCTGACCAGGTGTCAATGGGGACACTTGAATTCTTTGATCCTGTATCACTCGACGCATTCACAAAATTTGTTATGAGTTCTAAACCCACCAAATTGTCAGCTAGACCTGATTCCAACAAAATTACTTGAAGGTCTAACTTCATAACATCACAATGTTTGAAAATGATGCAAAATAAGATCGACTTAGTTGAGGAGATTCAACAACATTTTCAAGATGAACAAGAATAGTGGTGTCATTCTAATTAATTATGTCATTCTTTAGTTAGAATAGACACAGACAAAGCAACTGTGGTTAAGGAAACAGTTTTAAACAGTACTATTTATATATAGTATTTCTTTAACTACACACACACATGTATATATATATATTATTATGTTGAATAAGTAAAAAAAAAAGTACTAATTTCAGCAAATATTTGTTGAAGTTGGCAGACAATATTGAACATGAATGATTATTAATCTTTTCCCACTTGTTTCCTCTTGTAGTCTCCAGGACCAGGAGGATGGTGTTGGTGGGGAAGACTGGGGCTGGGAAAAGCTCTTCAGGAAACACCATCCCGGGAAGGAAAGCTTTTGAGGTGGCCAAGTCTAGCACGTCTGTGACACAAAAGTGCTGCAAAGAAACTGGTGAGGTGGCAGGTACACAGGTGGTCATAGTGGACACACCTGGATTATTTGATAGAAAACGTCCCGACAGAGATTCGGAGACTCTGATCGGTCAATGTATCAACTTGAATTCACCTGGTCCACATGCTATTGTATTGGTCATGGATGTGGGCCCTTTCACACCAGAAGAAGAGAACACCGTAAAAAAAATCAGGGCACTATTTGGAGAAAAAGCGGTGAAGTACACCATGATTCTCTTCACCCACGGCGATGAGTTGGATTCTGGTGGCATTGAGCGTTGTGTTAATAATGGTTCAGAGAGGTTAAAGAGATTCATTGGGCAGTTTGGTGATAGGTACCATGTTTTTGACAACACCAAGATAGACGACAGAGACCAAGTTCTGAAATTCATGGAGAAAATGGATAATATGGTGAATGCATGACCAATGCTTCTACACAGAAAATGAAATGTACAAGGAGGTGGAGAAAAGGATTTGTTAGAAGCAGGAAGAGTTGAAGAACAAGTACACTGCTCAAAAAATTAAGGGAACATTTAAAGGGATAGTTCATCCAAAAATCATATTTGGGTAAAAGTCCACATAACCTGAGTTGTTCCTGAAGGCACATAGTCATTTTTTAAAACAATACATTATTCAGCTCTGTCCCAGTCCGTAATTAGCATGATTAGCATCTTCCAAATTCATGAATGGAAACAGTGCAAACCACTATACCAAAGGTGCATTGCAGGAAACTACTCTAAAACACTCCCAACTAAGACTAGTGGGGTTGTTTACCTCAAAAAACAAGACATTGTATTCCTCAAAATAAAGTTACAATTTATGCTATAGAATTCTCATTTCAAATAAATTGGTACTTCCTGTGTTTACTGGTCAATTTTTAATGTATACACTTCCTCTTCCCGAAAAGAACGCATGGATTGATACAATTGTGAACAAAACTGACTGGATAAAAAAAAGAAAATGCATACATTATCAAAGCTCAGGTCTTAGGAGGTTAAGAGACCACTGCACCTTTTTTTTTCTTTCCAAAAATGTTGAAAAGGAAAGTTTTGAGTGAGGAACAGAAGCGTTCAATTTGCAGTGGTCTCTTAATTTTAACCCTTCTGTTCCTCACAGCGTAACCTATACAAATCTGCATGAACAACTATTAGCCTAACGGCTAAAGATATGTAGATCTAATAAGGCTGGGATGAGCTAACTAGCTAATATAATGTTACTGCATGCCAGAGGTAGATAAAAAGCAACACGCTAGCTGTACATTGAGCAAAGCCTACTACTGTAGCTACCAAACATCCTTATACATTAGCTAATAGTGTTAACACAAATATTATTGTCTGAATGCTCCCATTGGTGCTTCACCACATGTACTGACAGACTAGCAAAAAACATTAATGTTACTTCATACCCCATCTTTCACAATTCTTTTTCATCATTGAGATTACGTGTACAGCCTGAAAAATGTTTCTCAAATGTGTGTTTGTCATCAATTTAAGGAATCAAATAAGATAAGATAAGGGGACGACTGCTTAGAAAAAGTCATGGTTTGGATAAGACCATGCACCATTTTTAAAATTGCTTCCTTACAACCAAAGGCTTGTGCATATTATTTTTTCCAAACACCCAAAAGAGATAATAACTATCAGGCAGGTGAAGCAAAGGATACATTTCCTTTAAGAGACAACCAGACATTGTCCCATTGGTGGTAATCCAGGAGAGGCAGCTGCAGTCTCAGGTCTACAGGTAGAGCCCTTCAATGGGATTTGAATAAATCTATACCGTAGCCAGAGCTTACCTGGAGATATTTGGCGTTATTAGCCTAATGAGTCCATCATTTGTGTTATTACAACAATTTCCTGTCTCAAACACTCTTTCCAAAAATATAGCTTTTTCATATTCTGGGTTTGTAAGGTTGTGTTATTACACAGAGTCTGAATCTCAGCCTAGTGAACAGTTTACTGCCTTATAGAATTTAGGTTAGTGTTCTCTGGGGTAAAAATATATTAAATACACAACTTATTTTCAGAAGTACACATGGGGCTCTATTTTAATTCTAAATGTTTTAATTCATGTTTGTCACACTGAATTTTTTCAGATCTTCAAACAAAATGTAATATAAGTCAAAGAAAACCCAAGTAAACACAAAATTGTGTTTAAATTATTATTTTATTTTCTGAGGGAAACCGGGAAGGAACCAGGCAAGCCTAGTTCAGCTGGCCCGCGATTAGAAGTGATTAATGTTGTTGTCCTTATTGGATTCTAACCTGGGTCTCCCATGTGAGAGGCTATGTCTTTAAGCACATCGCCATGGAACTGTACACTTGCTGAATATCGGTATAGCTTCTCGACATTAGATCATTTTGTCACGCATTACCATCACGTCAAGTTTTAATATTTCGTTAGACACCATTAAGCATTGTGTTAAACTGACTGACGTTTCTTATTAAGTTTACCTCCACCACAAGTAGCATCTATGAACTGTATGGCTTTTCCCACTGGCCATTTTAACAGCTTATTAACCAGTAATAGTATACTACTAGTATACTAGTAGGCCTACTAGTAACTTCTTACTACTTGGAATAGTCATAAGAATTGAGCGACACTGAAGATGAAATTTACACTGCCAAAGCCATTTCATTTCGTGGCACAACAATGTTTGTTTTTCTTTCATTCGTGAATGATAATGATACAATAACTATCAATATAGTATAATAGAAATAGTTTTATGTTTGTGAGAACTGCTCAGTTAAAACTATCACAAGGTTTCACCAAAAATTTCCTTTGTGCACAATAAACAAATTACACAAATAAGATGTGTAAGAAACACAGCTGTGTTACATGTGCTATGAATGAGAATTACTGTTAATAGTCATGTATTGTAGAAGTAGTTAGAATCCTGTAAGCGACATCAGTGTAGTCAGAGCTATGGTAATCATGTATTATAGAAGTAGTTAGAATCCTGTAAGCGACGTCAGTGTAGTCAGAGCTATGGTAATCATGTATTGTGTATGGGAAGGTTACTGATCTGGTCAAGCATAATAGTTACTACTCTTATGTGTATGGGAAGGTTGCTGATCTGGTCAAGCATAACAGTTACTACTCTTATGTGTATGGGAAGGTTGCTGATCTGGTCAAGCATAACAGTTACTACTCTTATGTGTATGGGAAGGTTGCTGATCTGGTCAAGCATAACAGTTACTACTCTAATGAGTATGGGACTGTGGTCTGAGTGGAAGGTCATGATGGAAAGAGAAGAGGGGCTAGATGTGACCTTCCTGTTCCCTGGGACAAAGCGCAAGAGGTACAGTAGGGCACTGGTGTTGCATTAAAATGTGTCTTAACCTTTATGATGCTCATAATTGGAGAGAACTGTGATGACATGAGTGTAAAATTGCATACCTATATAAGTAAAAATAAATTATGCTCAAGTTCAGTCGGAGTCAGTTTATTCTTTCATTCAGAAATATAGAAACCTAATGAGTGGTTACCAATTGTTTCATTAAAAGTTTTACATATGTTGTGGACACAAATCTGGGTCTTCGTGGGTCAAACCAATTTCTTAACTCTTACCAAAATTATATCTCTTGGGTTGAGAAGCAGTGCAACACAGTCACTACGTCCTTAGGTAATGTCTGCTACATTAAAAAAAAGATTTCACAAATCAATTACTTTAGCTCTGAAATCAGACAATGTGATGGAACTTTGATAACTGCACTAAAATCTTATCTTAAATAAGTCGTTGCCTCCAGTGCACATGTAGTGTTGCAGTCTGACCTACGGCTCTTTCAGGAAAAACTGTCATGTCTTTCCCCAGTTTACAGTCCAATAAAGTATAACATTTCTGAAAAAACTCCAAAACAATAATCAATACTTGCACAGAGAGAGGCGCTCCTAGTGCTTTTGCTCCAATAACACCTTGTCAGATGGCTATACGCTGACTGTGGGTCTTTACATTAAAATGAAACAACATGCTGCACATGCTGAACTGCTGCCATGTATACAGTATGTCAGCGCCAAAAGACTGACCGTCCCACTGGGTCAACAGCTGCTATTGGTCCTGCAAACTCCTCGGCTGTCAACGGGGACTCAGTGAGTGGCACCACAACGCCAGTGGTTGTGTCAGAAGGGAGTCCACTGCTCTCCCAGTCAATAGGGGGGATGTTCCAGTCCTACATTGTGTAGACACAAATATGTTTTCTGTCTATTCTGATGGACTTGTTCTTCATTAAATTGCATTTGGCTAAACATCCCTGTTCATCCTATTCATCTGCTGTAACGTTCTACAATTTTGCACACCTGAATGAACAATATATAGAGTGCAAATTAACAACATAATGATGAATACTGTAGTTATTGTACCTTACATAATGTTTTAAATATATTTATAAGAAAATAAGTACCTCAACATTCTCTGGAAGTGTATTATGTAGCTGTCCCATCTCCCAGAATTTATTTGGGGTCAGGTTTCCTTCTGTTCGCATCAAATGGTTGTCCCATCTATAACATTTCTGGAATCAGTATGTGTTATGAAGAACTTTAAAGACATTTTCACAACAGACCGTGATAAACTGTCAAAATATCAAATTGACATTAAAGTAGGACATGGAACGTCTAATACATAGAATTTGAATTGACAATCTTCAGCCCTTTGTAGTGTCTGACTCCGGAGGGATTGGAATGATCTGTCTTTGCCCACTTGCCCCTTATTTATGTAGATTAATATTTACAGATAGATGGTGACTTGATTGAAATGTTCCATAAGGTTCCATAAATACAAACATGTCATATATTAGTACACCATTGTTAGAGATGGTTTCCTGAGATAAACTAAGAAAACTGAAATAGGAAAGGATCAGTCATGGACACTAAACTGAAATCACATAAAATGAAGGGTTTTACCTGTTGCCTTGTGGAGCAGCCAACCACCTGTCAACGCCTCCATTTTGGGGAACACCGCATGAAGAGATGTGGAAATCTGAAACACAATAACCCTGTTACATTTGAATTGTCTGACCAGCAAACACTAAAACCTCTGTTCCATGGATAAACTTTACTTGACACAAAATCTATCAAAACAGCCATTAAACATTTAATCTGGCATCAATATCAAAAATCAGACAATCTATGGACTTTTGATTGTCTGTTTTGATTGGTGAAAAAATAAATAAAAATGATGTCAACATTGCCAAACTTTCACCAGGGTATGAGGGATGGACTATACTTTCTGGCAGCAACAGGTGGAGATTAAGAGTACTTCTTGCCTATAAAGTCAGAGTATTTTGTTATTTACTTCTCCACTACGTTCCTGGAGAGCTACCATTCAGTAGCGTCATGCTGGCAACATTAGATTCTGTAGCAAATAAATGCTAGCAACAATTGCAAATACACATTGCCCCTTGATTTTATTGCATATAATGACTCTATAGAGTCTCCTGAACATTTCCAACAATACATTCACGTATAGAATGACGTATAGAATAGTTTTTTCTGTATAAGGTAATATGTACATGTACAGTCTATTATAGGGTTAGGGTTAAATTCAGGCCCCATTGTCTGAATTTTGCCCTTGGAACGTGTTACCCACTTTTTATTGAAATGACTCTAAAATATGATCAAATATGTATTATTGTTAATGTTTTGAGAGGTACATGTTCTTAAACAATTAATAAACTCAATTTAAGTCAGTTTTGAAGTAATACGTTGGTCTCTTTTATTTAGAAAAATTCCTAATTTTCATGACCCAGAAGTGTTTCTTTAATGTTGTTCACAAGACGCTGATAAATTAAGCCATGATTTTTAGTAGCGTCATGCTGGCAACATTAGAGAATCCGTAGCAACAGTAAGACTTACGGTTTTTGGATTTTGCCTTCAAAATAAACGTCTGCGGTAAAACGTGATTTTAATAATATTAAATGTATCGATTTTAACACTTTGCTTAGTGTATATTGTAAAAATGTATTGTAGGAAATGTTCAGGAGAGTGGATAGAGTAATTATATGCAAAAAAATCAAGGGGCACTGTGTATTTGCAATTATTGCTGGCATTTTACTCCACCCATCCGACATCCTATAGGCCACAATGTAACTCAAAGGATATGAAATACATATTGCCCTGTACAGAAAAAACTATTCTATATGCCGCACTGAATGTATTGTAGGAAATGTTCAGGGGAGTGGATAGAGTGATTATTTGCAAAAAAATCAAGGGGCACTGTGTATTTGCAATTGTTGCTGACATTTTACTCCACCCATCCCATTGGCCACAATGTAACTCAATGGATATGAAATACATATTGACTCATACAGAAAAAACTATTCTATACGCCGCAGTGAATGTATTGTAGGAAATGTTCAGGAGAGTCTATAGAGTGATTATATGCAAAGAAATCAAGGGGCACTGTGTATTTGCAATTGTTGCTGGCATATTACTCCACCCATCCCATTGGCCACAATGTAACTCAATGGATATGAAATACATATTGACTCATACAGAAAAAACTGACTGCTCTATACGCCGCACTGAATGTATTGTAGGAAATGTTTAGGAGATTCTGTAGAGTGATTATGTGCAAAAAAATCATGGGGCACTGTGTATTTGCAATTGTTGCTGGCATTTTACTGCACCCCTCCCATTGGCCACAATGTAACTCAATGGATGTGAAATACATATCGACTCATACAGAAAAAAACTGTTCTATACGCCACAGTGGATGTATTGTAGTAAATGTTCAGGAGAGTCCATAGAGTGATTATATGCAAAAAAAAAATCAAGGGACACTGTGTATTTGCAATTCTTGCTGGCATTTTACTCCACCCATACCATTGGCCACATTCCAAATTGCTGAATAGCCTTCATTTTTGATCCATTATTCCTTTTGTTAATGGAGGTGATAATCACCACTTGGTGATTACTTAACAATTCAGCCAACGATCTAATGTAGTTGTCAATGACTTATATTAACTGGTCATTAGCCTGTTGTACCACCTTAAGAGATGTAGGGGAGTCCAAAAGACCGTTTACAGTTTTAAACTTTTTAGATAAGCAAAATAATTTTTATAACAAAATCACATCATAACCAATTTCCAAATGTTACATACTAGAACAAGTTCAACTTCATCAACTCTATTAGAAGGATATATTTTATTACAAATACATTCCAGCCATAGCTTTATTTGAGAAAAAAAATGTATTTGTCCTTATATTGAAAGATGTTTCAATTGAGAAGTATGAAGGCTTGTATTGTACAGTGAGGGAAAAAAATATTTGATCCCCTGCTGATTTTGTATGTTTGCCCACTGACAAAGAAATGATAAGAGTCTATAATTTTAATGGTAGGTTTATTTGAACAGTGAGAGACAGAATAACAACAAAAAAATCCAGAAAAACGCATAAGTTTTTCTGGATAAGTATTTGATGCCCTCTCCAGATTTCTGGCTCCCAGGTGTCTTTTATACAGGTAACGAGCTGAGATTAGGAGCACACTCTTAAAGGGAGTGATCCTAATCTCAGCTTGTTAGCTGTATAAAAAACACCAGCTCCATGATGTCGTCATGGAGAAGTGGAAGAGGACTCCAGTGACAACCTGTGAAGCTCTGGTGAACTCCATGCCCAAGAGGGTTAAGGCAGGGCTGGAAAATGATGGTGGCCACACAAAATATTGACACTTTGGGCCCAATCTGGACATTTTCACTTAGGGGTGTCCTCACTTTTGTTGCCAGCGGTTTAGACATTAATGGCTGTGTTGAGTTATTTTGAGGGGACAGCAAATTTACAGTTATACAAGCTGTACACTCACTACTTTACATTGTAGCAAAGTGTCATTTCTTCAGTGTTGTCACATGAAAAGATATAATCAAATATTAGCACAATTGTCCGTAAATCGTATTGTTTTTTTGTCTTCAGTATAAAGTGCAGAAGAATGTAGTTGCACACGTTTTTACGCTAGTGTAGCCACTGCCTCAATGATTTTTTTAATCTTTTGTATTTTTTGCTGTCTCACATAGCCGAATTAACTGATAGAAATGTATTATTGACATTGGCAATAAGTTATTGCAGCCCAGTGTGAAGATAGATCAAGAGAGCTCCAGATCTACCATCAGCATTGAACCACCAATAATCACTATTACACATTACCCAGGAAAGTGATTGTATGAACTCTTATTACTACTGTTTAAGCAAGTTTGTTATTTATGGGACTGTAGCTGATAGATTCTAAAATATGGTGTATCGTTTCCTGTTAATCCGATCCAAGGAGGATTGTGCTGCTGGGTAGAAATGGTGCCGGAAGGAGTGCAACAGGAAACACAATCCTGTGAGGAAATCGTTTCCATTCTGAACTGAGCTGTTCCTCTATAACCCAAACAAGTGAAGTTCAGCAGGCTCCGGTAGATGGAAGGCAAATCAGCGTGGTGGACACTCCAGGCCTGTTTGACACACAGCTTAGTGCTGAAGAGATAGTTTGGGAGATTAGAAGGAGTGTCATTATGTCAAGTCCAGGGCCCCACGCCTTCCTCATAGTGTCTGTGAAAGGCAGGTTCACACAGCAGGACAAAATAATGATGGAACTTCTAGAGACCATGTTTGGTTCAGAATTGACAAATCATGCCATCATTCTCTTTACTCATGGAGACCAGCTGGAGGGTCACAGCATAGACAGACTGATTCATGGTCACACTGACCTCAGCAGACTGGTAGAGCAGTGCAGAGGAAAATATCACGTCTTCGACAATAAAGCTGTAGAGAACATAACACAGGTCCGAGAGCTGATGGAGAAGATAGACAAAATGGTGGAGGAGAGTGGAGGAACCTGCTACAACAATGAGGTAAATTGGCATCTAGCCCATAAAGAAGAGGAGGAGGAGAGGGAGATGGAGGAGATCCAGTTCCAGATGAGGAGAGTGAGGATCTGGGGGATGGAGTGTGAGGACCCTCGGATGATAAGAGAGAGTCTTCAGAGGGACATGAGAAGTTTCTGGATGGGGAGAGACCAGATAGGAATGTTAATAGGCAAGATGGACAGCATGTGTGAGACTGACAGTTTGCAGAGAGACTCGATGAGAGGGTGAATCAAGGATGTTGAAAAGATAACAGAAGATGAAGAAAATACTCCAAAAGCGAGATAGAGCGGTTGACTTGTAAGGTGGAGAGGGTAGCAGGGGAAAGGCCCCAGGTGGATATCCTGACAACACCGCACGCTCAACAGGATATCCAGGGGGAAAGAGAGAGCCTCCACATGGAAATGGTTGAGATGGTGAATTTGCAGAAGGAGATGGAGTGTTTGGAAGGACACGGAGAGGATTATTGACATGGGGAGGAGGCACAAGGAGAAGCTGTACAAGGAGAGGAGACACATGTAGAGGAGGTGCATGGAGAGTGTGTGCAAGGAGAGGAGGCGCATGTTGCATGAAAGGATGCAGAGTGTGCAAAAGAAGAGGAAGTGGATTCCGAAAGAGGTGGAGAAGCAGCTCAAGAAGGAGACGGAGATGATGCTGAAGGAAAGGAAGCAGCGGTACCAGAGGGAGATGGAGAGGTTGGAGATGGACATGAAGATTGAGAAGGATTTGTTCCGGTGGTATCAATAGCCTTGAGTGTAGAGAAGGGGGCCAGCAACCACAGCATGAGCTGACCACTGAACATCAGTTCTCCAGGTGCCGCCAACCACCGACAATGTTTCCTTGAGCAGGAGACCTAAAGGGTCCAGGGTTTCCTCTGGGATTTCTTGTTGCTCTGTGGGGACTTAACACGACGGGGGACCAAAAGATCTAGTACTTTCACCATGTATTTCAGGCACTATGCTAAAACAAATGTCATTGGTCTTTGGATGAGGAGAAATTTGCTAAGGAGTAATTTCTTTAAATTTGCTGTGTTTCTGATTATCATTAACTCAACAGCGAAGGATTGTGTTACACACTGGGGGTGTTTAATTGGGGGTCAATGGGTCACAGGATTTTCACTTTTCTGCAGGTCAAATTAACCTGTCTGGCATACTGGGGGGTCATGACCCTTGTCCCCCTCAAAATCTGTGCCTGTTTTAAATGGTCAAACAAATGTTTGGAAACCCCTATTCATTCAAGGGTAATTGTTTATTTTGATTATTTCCCACATTGTAGAATAATAGTGATGACATCAAAACTAAGAAATAACATACAGCTGAAGTCAGGATTGATTGATTTCAGCTTTTATTTCTTTCATCACATTCCCAGTGGGTCAGATGTTTACATACACTCAATTAGTATTTGGTAGCAATGCCTTTAAATTGTTAACTTGGGTCTAATATTTCGGGTAGCCTTCCACAAGCTTCCCACAGTAAGTTGGGTGAATTTTGGCCCATCCCTCCTGACAGAACTGGTATAATCAGGTTTGTAGGTCTCCTTGCACAGTTCTGCCCACATAATTTCTATAGGATTGAGGTCAAGGCTTTGTGATGGCCACTCCAATACCTTGACTTTGTTGTCCTAAAGTCACTTTGGAAGTATGCTTGGGGTCGTTGTCTATTTGGAAGACCCATTTGTGACCAAGCTTTAACTTCCTGACTGAAGTCTTGATGTTACTTCAATATATCCACATTATTTGCCTTCGTCATGATTCCAGATATTTTGTGAAGTGCGCCAGTCCCTCGTGCAGCAAAGCACCCCAACAATATGATGCGGCCCCCACGTGCTTCACGGGATGGTGTTCTTAGGCTTGCAGGCCTTCTCCCGTTTTCCTCCATACATAACAATAGTCTTTATGGCCAAAGGCTTTGTGATGGCCACTTTTTTGTTTAGTCACATTTTAGTCACATTTAGTCACATTTTTGTTTAGTTAGACCAGAGGACATTTCTCCAGAAAGTATAATCTCAGTCAACATGTGCAGTTGCAAACCGTAATCTGGCATTTTTGGAGCAATTGCTTCTTCCTTGCTGTGCGGCCTTTCAGGTTATGTCAGTATAGGACTTGTTTTACTGTGGATATAGATACTTTTGTACCTGTTTCCAGACAGCATGTTCACAAGGTCCTTTTCTGTTTTTCTAGGATTGATTTGCACTTTTCACACCAAAGTATGTTCATCTCTAGGCGATAGAACGCGTCTCCTTCCTGAGCGGTATGATGGCTGCATGGTCCCATGGTGTTTATACTTGCGTACTATTGTTTGTACAGATGAATGTGTTACTTTCAGGCGTTTGTAAATTGCTCCCAAAGATGAACCAGACTTGTGGAGGTCTAACAATTTTTTCTGAGGTCTTGGCTAATTTCTTTTGATTTTCCCATGATGTCAAGCAAAGAGCCACACTTCCAGTTGGCTCAAATGATGTCAATTAGCCTATCAGAAGCTTCTAAAGCCATGACATAATTTCCTGGAATTTTCCAAACTGTTTAACGAGTCAACTTAATTTTTAACTTTTTAAGAGTCAACTTAATTTATGTAAACGTCTGACCCACTGGATATAGTGAATTACTAGTAAAATAATCTGTCTGTAAACAATTGCTGGTAAAATTACTTGTCATTTACAAAGTAGCCTAGATGTCCTAAAGAATAATTTGTTAACATGAAATCTGTGAAGTGGTTGAAAAATGATTTTTTTGTCTGTAAACTTCTGACTTCAACTGTATGGAGTCATGTAACAACCAAAACTGTGTTAAACAGATCAAAATACATTTCATATTATATATAAAGTAGCCACCCTTTGCCTTGATGACATTGACCCTGAACACCTCCAGTGTGTAACACAAACCTGCGTTGTTGAGTAAGTGAGCATCAGAAACACAGCAAATTTAAAGAAATTACTTGAGCAAATTACTCATCCAAAGACCGATGACATTTTTTTTTAGCGTAGTGCCTGAAATATATGGTCAAAGTATTAGATCTTTTGGTCCCCCCGTCACGTTAAGTCCCCCCCCAGCAACAAGAAATCCCAGAGGAAACAATGGTCCGTTTAGGTCTCTTGCACATTTTATACACTGCTCTTTGCATTCTCTCTTCACTTCTGAAGACTGAAATTATTTGTTTCACACATCACTAATCTGCATAGACTAATCTGTGCTGGATTAATTGTCTGGATCTGTCTGCGAGGACCATCAGTAGTGCTGTGTTTCTTATGCAGACAATAGCACCAGGAGTCCAATAACATTAAGAAAACTTTGTACCTGGACAGATTATCTATATAACAACAATTTTATTCATGTGTCTGTGTGCCTGGAAAGGTGGTTGGTAAGACATGAAGGTATGCTGATATTCTTTATGACAAACAATGAATGGTGTAGAAGCCATTTCACTATTAAATTATTATTATCAGTAGTTAATTTGTGTATTGTATTTGTTTTGTTTTATTGTTTTAACACTAGGGGCGCACTTCACTTAGGTAGTATATGCAAGGTGGGCCATGGGTGTAGGATGGCTGGTTTATAATAAATAAAAATTATTTATTTCTTCCTAAATTATTGTATATTATTGCTTTAAATTCCATCCGGGAATGTGACTTAGTACCCGTAAGGCCTTGTGCTGTAATCAGGGAGCAGTACACGCTTGTTGTATACAACTCTGAAACGCTTAGACACTACTCGGTTTTTCAATGTGATTGTTCTTTTATCTCTCGCAATTGTGTCTGCGTTAGCAAGGACGTGATCATCATCGCTACCCTCGCCTCTTACAAAGTTACCAACCAGTCGTGTTAGCATCTCCACATTAACACATGGTTGTGTTGTAGCTGTTGTGTGTAATGCCTTTTGCTTTGAGACAGGTCAGACCTTTAACGGTTTTGTAACCGTATGTCTTTGGCCCACCACCAACAAATTGAGCGACGCTGTCACCATCTTGTAACTCATCGGTCAAGTCACCCAAGAATGGCCCCAGTGGGGGCACCCAATCCCCATGGTATGTGACAAATATCACTGAATCAGTGTCTGTGTAGATTACACGTCTATCCAACTTCTCCAAGAGTGAATACAACTCAAGTCTAGCATAAGCGGTTGTGAATGCGGCAATAAAAATGTTGCCGTTACGTGGTTTGATAGGTGTCTGTTTTGTGTAACGCCACTGTACCATCGTAACTGTGTCTGAGATGAAAGAGAAATAACCAACTTCTATTTCACTGGAAAAAAGGTAGTGGCTAAACTCCTCCGGATCTGTAATTAGCACTGTGTTCATAAGGTTAGACCGCTCACCCATCTTACCCCAAAAACTACTCATTGCCAATTTAGCCAAAGATCACCTAGCACTGTTTACAACAATGTTTTCCTTGTCAAGCTGCACACCCTCCTTTTCATGATATTCACGGGTATACTGGTCTTTAGCATCATCGTCAACCACAGATGGCGGGAAGCCGCTAGCTTCCTGCTTGTGCTTCAGGAATGTTCTCATGTAATCTGCAAAAAGATTATCTGATGTCCTGGTGAAATCCCAGACTTCGAATATTTTCACAATGCGATAACCTTTGTCAACAGCCTTAACCAGCTCAATAGAAACGCAGGTACCAGTTAAAGACCTTTCTCAATCAGTATGTGAACAATCAGTTACCTGGTTTTCAGACTCTGCATTTAATCTACACAAGGGAAAGAACAGCTTACCGCTGACGCTGTGCGGTAAAACAGGGTGATAAAGGCCTTTCGGTGGACACACCATAGCCTTAACAATACCAAAGTAGGTGTCTAGCGGTTTGAAATCTTGAAAGATTATGTCTGGATGCCCAATTGGATAAGTCTTTGTCTTGTTGCAGAATGGGTAAAGACTATAGACATTGTTATACTGAATAGTCTGCCCTTCTCCAGCCGTAAACTTCAAATGAATTGCGTTGGTACGACCGCCAAAAAGAGCATCCCGAGGGTCAAGGCGCTCTGGAGCATCAAAAGGTCTTCAAGAAAGCATCTGCGGATGTGTTTTTAAGCTGATTCCACTCACACTCCCATATGTACTGAACATGTACGTTGTGTTAACCCTTGTGTCGACTTGACATTCTGCACACACACGTGTCCCGTGGGTCAGATCGTCCCTTCTTCTGTAAACCCCACAAACGGTGGGTCAGAAAGACCGGAGGGCAAGGGGAGCGGGTCAGGATAACGGTGGGTCAGAAAGACCCGAGGGCAAGGGGGACGGGTCAGGATAACGGTGGGTCAGAAAGACCCGAGGGCAAGGGGACGGGTTGGGCTAACGGTGGGTCATTCCGACCCCAAGACACTCTCACCTAACCGTGGGGTGGGACACACACCCCGTGTCCCGCGGCTTTCACAAGCGCAGCGGTGCGTGTGTGCGCGGGATACGCTCCCTTCTTTCGATGAGCGGCGTCACCAGCGCCTTTCCCAACTGCTCGAGAAACACCCTCCTCTTGTTCCGCTTACGGGTCATCCACCCGGGGTTGAGCTCCCTCCATATCACAAAGGCGTTGTACGAGGAGACGTCGATGATGTTGTGGAAGACCACCAGGGGCCAGCGGGCCGTCATCCTTCTACAGCTGTACGTCCCGACCACCTTGTCTAGGTTGTCCACACCTCCTTTGTTGCAGTTGTAGTCCAGGATGACGGCGGGTTTCCTGTCCTGGCGCTCGCTGACGTCCGTGTGCAGCGTGCTCAGCAGTACCACGTTCTTGTTTTTCTTGGGCATGTAGGACACTAGAGTCGCGCTCGGCGTGAAGGCGAACCTGGACGAGAAGACCTCTCTGCCCTTGGACGCGAGTAGCACGGCCGGGAGCTCGGGCTTGTTCTTGCAAACCGTGCCCAGCATCGTGATCTCCCTGGCCAGGAGCTGCCGTCCGAGTTTGTAGGAGGTGAAGAAATTGTCACACATCACGTTGTGCCCCCTGAGACCCTCAGTCACATCGAGCACTACCCGCATGCCCTGGTTCTTCTCCGGCCCCCCAACGGTCAGCTTCCCGGTGTACACTTGCATCTTCCACGCGTAGCTGGATTTCGCGTCGCATGCCACCCACGACTTGATCCCGTATTTCGCGGGCTTGCTGGGCATGTACTGACGGAAAGGGCAATGACCTGGGGACACGAGAGATGATGGTGATGACGATGATGAGCATTGGTGTCGCTGAAAATAGTCACGGGGGGGGGTGGAGTGGGCCCTAGGTTTTCGTACAGATGTGCCACTACCGCTAGTGTGTATGTGCGTGTTTGCGTGCGTGTGTGTGTGCACCACCTCTGAACAGAACCAGCCGCTCGGCCCACTTGTCCCCGACCTCTCTTATGGCCGCCAGTTTGTCAGCAGCGCATCTCGCCGGTCGCGACTCGCGGTCATCGAATCGCAGTAGTCTCAAGTACGTGTGAAAGAGTTTCAGAGGCATCGTGGCACGGAACATCGGCCTTCCACTCCCTGCGTCCCACAGACTAGCCATGGCCTCACCTCGGGACCTGTATGCGCCCGCCAGGATCAGCAGCCCCGCGTAGGCGCGCAGGTCGATTGCGTCCATCGCCTTCCAGCCATGTACGTATGTATTTCCGAGAGCCCTCCAGGTTTGTCATCTCTATCGCGGGTGTGATGAACAAATGAAACATGGAGGCTATGTCTCGCGCGTGTGAAACTGCGTGCTCCGTGGGGCCCGGGGGCATCGTCCCCGCCATGTTAGGTTCCGACCGCCTGCCCTGTTTGGGATACGCCACTGAGGACCATGCGATTGTGCCGTTTTTCGACCGGAACGTCTCTCTCTCGGCCCCGGGTGCGTCTAGGTCCTGGTCTGACGACGAGGATGAGGCGCCGTTGTCGTCGTGCTCCGGGTTATATTCCTCGCCGTCTTCTTGCTCTGACACGTCCTCCTGTTCCTCCTCGTCCTCCTGTTCATCCTCATCCTCAGGGTAGTCAGACGGGACATTTGCGAAAAACTGTTCTAGAACCTGTTTCACGGTGCACCTTGCCTCGCCGATCATTGCTTCCGAGCCTCGGACACCGACAGAGCAGCACGCACGCATGCGCCGAGGACCAATGTTACTATCTTTTTTTCGCTCTCGGTACAGCGGCTGCGGGGTCCCTAGTGGGTTTGGCGCGAGCGGGTAACTCGCTCGTGTCGGAGAGACCCGAGGGCAAGGTGAGTGGCCAACACGTTCGTGTCGGAGAGACCCGCGGGCAAAGGGAGCGGCCAACACGCTCGTGTCGGAGACAAGGTGAGCGGCCAACATGTTCGTGTCGTCGGAGAGACCCGAGGGCAAGGGGAGCAGCCAACATGTTCGTGTTGGAGAGACCCGAGGGCAAGGGGAGCAGCCAACATGTTCGTGTCGGAGAGACCCAAAGGCAAGGGGATGGGGCTACTCGCTCGTGTCGGAGAGACCCAAAGGCAAGGTGAGCGGCCAACATGTTCGCGTCGGATAGACCCGAAGACAAGGGAAGCGACCAACTCGCTCGTGTCTGAGAGACCCAAAGGCAAGGTGAGCGGCCAACACGTTCCTGTCGGAGAGACCAGAGTGCAAGGGGAGCAGCCAACACGTTCGTGTCGGAGAGACCCGAAGGCAAGGTGAGCGGCCAACACGTTCGTGTCGGAGAGACCCGAGGGCAAGGTGAGCGGCCAACACGTTCGCGTCAGAGAGACCCGAAGACAAGGGAAGCGGCCAACTCGCTCGTGTCGGAGAGACCCGAGGGCAAGGTGAGCAGCCAAAATGTTCGCGTCGGAGGCACCCGAAGGCAAGGGAAGCGGCCAACTCGCTCGTGTCGGAGAGACCCGAGGGCAAGATGAGCAGCCAACACGTTCGCGTCGGAGAGATCCAAAGGCAAGGGAAGCGGCCAACTCGCTCGTGTTGGAGGGACCCGAAGGCAAGGTGAGCGGCCAACACGTTCGCGTCGGAGAGACTCAAAGGCAAGGGAAGCGGCCAACTCGCTTGTGTCGGAGAGACCCGAAGGCAAGGGAAGCGGCCAACTCGCTCGTGTCGGAGACACCCAAAGGCGAGGGGAGCGGCCAACCGGTTCGTGTCTTTTTGTTGGGTTGATGCACCTACAATGGTTGACAAAGCTTGAGGCTTTAAGAACCTACACCTATTTTGGGAAGCATTTGAAAATGCTAAATTTCAAAAGATTTCTCAACGGGAGACTGAGACACATCATTTTGATGCTCGATTATTCTTTACATATAGCAGCATGCTGCACACCATTTAGTTTTCCCTAAATAGGGATCCTGATTTTTATTAAAATACACATATATGACAAAATCGCTTGTAAATTCAATAGCTCTCTGATCACATGACCTAGATGCTTTAAAGTACTGTTATAATCTTCAGAGGGATGGCTCACACATTGCACAGCCTTTGATTTCCCAGTTAAGCATCTGCACAATTTTAGGGAAGCATTTGAAAATGCAAAATTTAAATAGCTTTATCAACATGAGACTGAGGCACATCATTTTGATGCTTGATTATTCCATACATAGAGCAGCATGTTGCACACCCTTTAGTCTTCCCAAAATAGGGATCCCGATTATTTTCTAAATACACATATATGACAAAATCGTTTGTAAATTGATCACATGACCTAGATGCTTCAAAGTACTGTTATAATCTTCAGAGGGGTGGCTCACACAGTGCACAGCCTTTGGTTTCCCAGTTAAGCACCTACACTTTTTTTGGGAAGCATTTGAAAATACTAAATTTCAATAGCTTTCTCAACATGAGACTGAGACACATAATTTTGATGCTTGATTATTCCTTACATAGAGCAACATGTTGCACACCCTTTAGTTTCCCCAAATAATGCATCATGATTTTATTTGAAATACACATATATGACTAAATCGCTTGTAATGGGGAAACTAAATGTGCCATGCTATTAGACTCCTACCCAAAAAGACTTAGTGCTGTAATAAAATCAAAATGTGCTTCAACAAAGTATTAGTTTAAGGGTGTGCACACTTATGCAGCCAGGTTATTGTAAGGTTTTCATTAAGCCATTAATGTCTAAACCGCTGGCAACAAAAGTGAGTACACCCCTAAGTGAAAATGTCCAAATTGGGCCCAATTAGCCATTTTCCCTCCCTGGTGTCATGTGACTCGTTAGTGTGACAAGATCTCAGGTGTGAATGGGGAGCAGGTGTGTTAAATTTGGTGTCATCGCTCTCACACTCCCTCATACTAGTCACTGGAAGTTCAACATGGCACTTTATGGCAAAGAACTCTCTGAGGATCTGAAAAAAAGAATTGTTGCTCTACATAAAGATGGCCTAGGCTATAAGAAGATTGCCAAGACCCTGAAACTGAGCTGCAGCACGGTGGCCAAGACCATACAGCAGTTTAACAGGACAGGTTCCACTCAGAACAGGCCTCGCCATGGTCGACCAAAGAAGTTGAGTGCATGTGCTCAGCGTCATATCCAGAGGTTGTCTTTGGGAAATAGACGCATGAGTGCTGCCAGCATTGGTGCAGAGGTTGAAGGGTTGGGGGGTCAGCCTGTCAGTGCTCAGACCATACGCTGCACACTGCATCAAATTGGTCTGCATGGCTGTCGTCCCAGAAGGAAGCCTCTTCTAAAGATGATGCACAAGAAAGCCCGCAAACAGTTTGCTGAAGACAAGCAGACTAAGGACACGGATTACTGGAACCATGTCCTGTGGTCTGATGAGACCAAGATAAACTTATTTGATTCTGATGGTGTCAAGCGTGTGTGGCGGCAACCAGGTGAGGAGTACAAAGACAAGTGTGTCTTGTCTACAGTCAAGCATGGTGGTGGGAGTGTCATGGTCTGGGGCTGCATGAGTGCTGCCGGCACTGGGGAGCTATAGTTCATTGAGGGAACCATGAATGCCAACATGTACTGTGACATACTGAAGCAGAGCATGATCCCCTCCCTTCGGAGACTGGGCCGCAGGGCAGTATTCCAACATGATAACGACCCTAAACACATCTCCAAAACGACGACTGCCTTGCTAAAGAAGCTGAGGGTAAACGATGCTGGAATTAATAAATGTTTTTGTGCAGGTGTAATGTACATGAGGTAGGGGGATATGATATATACAGTATATTTACAGTATGAATGGCACTGAATTACAAGATGACAAAAAATAGTAGTAGACAATAAACAGGTGGATGTTAGGTCAGAGTTACTGGGTTGTTATACAGGGATTGTGCCTGGCACTAAGTGTCTGAAGTTGACTGTTCATCAGAGTGATGGGTAGAAACTGTTCCTGTGTCTGTTCGTTTTGGCGTGCAGTGCTCTGTAGCGCCTGCCAGAGGGAAGGGGCTGGAACAGGTTGTATCCAGGGTGTGATGGATCTGCAGTGATGTTTCTTGCCCTTTTACTGACTCTGGATTTGTATTGTAAGTCCTGGATGGAGAGCAAGTTGGCACCACTGATCTTTTCTTCAGTTCTGACTGTCCGTTGTAGTCTGTTCCTTTCCTGTTTCATTGCATATCCAAACCAAACGGTGATGGACCTGCAGAGAACTGACTGGATGATGGGTGTGTAAAAGTGGATCAGCAGCAACTTGGACAGGTTAAGTTTCTTAAGCTGGTGCAGGAAGGTCATGTTCTGCTGGGCCTTTTTGATGCTGGTGTCTGTGCTGGACTCCCACTTTAGATCCTGAGATCTAGAGTGGGACTCTTCCTCCAGAATAGTACATCAGTTGTGCGGACTTTAGATTAGATGCTTTGTTGTTGTTCTTTTCTTCTTCCTGTCTTTCTGCATGTTCAATATACGGTTTAAGTTCTTGTTATAATAATAACAATAATAGATTTAATTTAAAGCACCTTTCACAGACTCAAGGACACTGTATAAGGGAGTGGACAAGAGATACAAGAGACAAACGATCAGAGGATAAGGCAACAAGAAGAATGTAGTCAGACAGGGCCACTGCCATGATGATGAAATGCATGTCTGAACAGATGGGACTTTAGGCCGGTCTTGAAAGTAGCTAGATTGTCAGAGCATCAGACGGCGAGAGGGTATTCCATAGTTTGGGTGCAGCAGCAGAAAATGCTCCGTCATCGAGAGTGCGGCGTTTGGTGCGAAGGTTGGTGTCAGACGAATGGAGGTTACGTGCAGGGGTATAATGGTGGAGAATATCCGCTAGATAGGGAGGAGCTAGATCATGGAGTACCTTAAAAGTGAGGAGAAGGACTTTAAAGGTGATTCTCTGTTCTATGGGAAGCCAGTGAAGTTTTTCAAGAGTGGGGGTGCCAGCGTTTAGAGCGGGTGAGGATCCTGGCGGCAGAGTTTTGTGCATATTGAAGCCGGTTCAGGGCCCTCTTGGAGACACCAACCAGGACCCCATTACAGTAGTAGAGGCGGGAGGTAACAAATGCTTGAATGGTTTCCGTAGAGGTATCGGAGAGAATGGGGCAGAGACGGGAGATGTTTTTTAGATGGAAGAAAGCAGACTTGGTGACTGAGTGGATATGGGGTTCAAAAGAAAGAGTTTGGTTGAGTAGGACCCAAAGGTTCATGACCTCTAGAGAGGGGTCGATGGAGCTACTGTCAATGGTGAGGACAGGATTAGGGGTCTTGTGAAGGAGGGTCTTAGGTGCCACGACCATGAGTTCTGTTTTATTGCTGTTGAGTTTGAGAAGGTTGATGGTCATCCAGTCATACATTTCAGAGAGCCAGGGGGTGAGAGAGGAGGGAGGGAGGGCAGCAGAGGGTTTGGTGTGAAGGTAAATTTGTGTGTCATCCGCATAGGTGTGGAAGTTTAGGGAATTAGAAGCCCAGTTGTAGGGATCTGGAAGCCCATTTCAAGCTGGTGTCCTTCGTTTCCTTGCTGCATACCTGACTGTTTCTTGAACACTTGTGATAATCTGGCGATGTAGTCATCACATGCCTCACCAGCCTTCTAGTAGTAGTATTCTGAATAACATTCCAAACTGTTCGGTGTGGAAAAGCAAAACGCAGTGTGGTACGTAGGTCAGCCCATTGGGCCGATCGACCTGTACCACTCGCTCTGGTCTTGTATCATCCCAATTACCACTTACATTTGGCCAGTCAAACTTCAGCTTCAGTCAAACCTCAGTGATCTCCTGAAAACTGCTGTTAGATCCTGGAGTGTGGGGTCATACATAGCAATGAGTGCAATCACTTCATTAATCCACTTGTCCCAGTTGTCTTTAATAGGAGGTCATTCTTCAATTATCTGTTTTAATTCATCCAAATACCAGGGTGGTGAACCTCAACAGTCTCTGGACCATTGGATTAGGGACATGGATCATCGGGAACAGTTTCATCTACATACCTCTCAGTAGTCTTCCTTTTCTTTCGTAATTCCTTTCCCACTTCCTCATGTATTCTTGCTGTTTCCTTCAAAACATCAGTTGTATCTTTTAAATCATCCACATCTCCATCTTTAAGAGACTGGTAACCCCCTCCTATTCCGAGAACCCTTTCTTCACCAGGTGGCTGTAGCTGTTCCAACGATGGGGGCTGATTTGAGTAGGGTGGTGGTATCACAGGATAGAGTCTTTCTTCCCTTTATCTCATTGGTTGTTTCTTTG
>JACXGI010012737.1:0-22144 GCA_016801175.1 Esox masquinongy | reverse complement strand
ACGCCCAATTTTTCAGTTTTTTATTTGTTAAAAAAGTTTGAAATATCCAATAAATTTCGTTCCACTTCATGATTGTGTCCCACTTGTTGTTGATTCTTCACAAAAAATTACAGTTTTATATCTTTATGTTTGAAGCCTGAAATGTGGCAAAAGGTCGAAAAGTTCAAGGGGGCCGAATACTTTCGCAAGGCACTGTATCCTATACATTCAGTTGATATTGGACACAAGAAGTACAGTATAATCTGCACTGCTCTTTTGGCCTTTGCGAACACCCCGATTGCAGTATTCATTGCTGTACAGCAGGGGTCAGCAACAGCAGGCCACAGACTTTTTAATTTGTTTCTAAAGGAAATCTATACTGTACAATTTTTCCCCAGAAATGAAATGTGCAGAGGAAAGCGCCCAAATCCCCAAAACAAAATGATGAAATATTTTAATATATGGCCTAAATCGGTCATTTTATAAATGTAATCAGATCGGAATTATTATGTCAACTTAATGTCATTGAAGGCTGGCTATCTGTAAAAGCTCTTTGTGGCAACAGGTGATGTAAATAGGGCACGCTAAAATAAATTTCATTAAATGATTGAGCCACGGTTTTCAGTAAGCAAAACACAAATGTATCGGCGTTTTATCTAGAAATATCTAAAAGACTAGGCTCTAGCCTTGCGTTATTTGTTGCTACTGTTGGCAAGAACACTAACATAAACACACTTTTACCAGTAGAAATAGCCAAGAATTCATGCTTTCTCCACTTTCCACTAAATCTAGTTGTTCTATGTTGTACTAATTGTTCATAGAGTAGCTTGAATGACAGCAAAGCAACTGCATTTGCGTTTGTTAATTCATTAATCAATCACTTAATCAAATGGACTTTATACACTACGTAGAGAGATGTAGACACAGTCCCAACATTTGGGACTAAATCTTTATTTCTACCACTTCTAGTGAGTTTGGTGCACATCCGGAGGCTAGGGAGCAATATACACTGCTCAAAAAAATTAAGGGAACACTTAAATCACACATCGGGTCTCGATGAACGAAATATATTAAAGATCAAAATCTTTACTGTACATTGTGTAAGTCGTTGAGAACACGACATAACAACGGCCAATGGAAACCAAACTCACCAACTGATGTAGCACTGGATTCAAACTCACACCAAAAAGTAAAGTAAACAAGTAAGTAAACAATTGAAATCACAGGCTGTTCCAACTTGCGTGAATTTCATCAAGGCAACTCATAATGTGACTCAGTAGTGTGTATGGCCCCAACGTCCCTGTACGCACTCCCGACAATGTCTGGGCATGCTCCTGATGAGACGGCGGATGGTGTCCTGTGGGATCTCATCAGTGAGCTCCTGGACAGTCTGTGGCTCTACTTGGTGGCGTCGGATGTGCCAATACATAACATCCCAGAGGTTCTCATTTGGATTCAGGTCTGGGGAACGTGAGGGCCAGTCAATAGCATCAATGCCTTCGTCATCCAGGAACTGCCTACACACTCTGGCCACATGAGGCCGGGCATTGTCCTGCACCAGGAGGAACCCAGGGCCCACTACACCAGGGTAAGTTCTGATGATGGGTCTGAGGATTTCATCCGGGTACCTAAAATCAGTCAGGGTACTGTTGGCTAGCACGTGGAGGTCTGTGCGACCCTCAGAGGATATGCATCACTGACCCACTGCCCAGCCGGTCGTGCTGGATGATGTTGCAGGCAGCATAACGTTCACTACGGCATCTCCAGACTCTTTCATGTCTGTCACATGTGCTCAGTGTGAACCTGCTCTCATCTGTGAACAGAAGGGGGCACCAGTGGTGGACCTGCCAATTCTGGTGTTCTCTGGTGAATACCAATCTAGCTGCATGGTGTTGGGCTGTGAGCACAGGTCCCACTAGAGGACGTCAGGCCCTCATGCCACCCTCATGGAGTCTGTTTCTGACAGTTTGGTCAGAGACATGCACACCAGTAGCCTGCTGGAAATCATTTTGTAGGGCTCTGGCAGTGCACCTCCTGTTCCTCCTCACACAAAGGAGCAAATATCGGTACTGCTGCTGGGTTGATGTCCTTCTACGACCCTGTCCTGCTCTCCTCGTGAAACGGCCCGTTTTCTGGTATCTCCTCCATGCTCTTGAGACTGTACTAGGAGACACAGCAAACCTTCTTGCGACAGCACATATGGATGTGCCATCCTGGAAGAGCTGGACTACCTGTGCAACCTGAATGGGCTGCAGGTACTGCCTCATGCTATTAGTAGTGACAAGGACACTAGCAAAACGCAAAACTAGAGAAGAATCAATCAGGAAGGATAGCAATTGCCTGTGGCCACCACCTGCAAAATCATTCCCTTTTTGGGGGTTGTCTTGCTGTTGCCTCTCCAGTGCACCTGTTGTCACTTTCATTTGCACCAAAACAGGTGACATTGATTCACAATCGCTTATGCTTCCTAACTGGACAAACTGATATCTCTGAAGTTTAATTGACTTGGTGTTATGCTGCGATGATTACGTGTTCCCTTAATTTTTTTGAGCAGTGTATTTTGTAGAAACATAGGTTGACCAAGCACAAGAAGTAGCTCCTAAAGTAATTTAGTTGGTATAGGGTCAAACTGATATCTGTTGGGTTTTGAACTCACTTTTTTAGTGAACGTGCCGAGTGATATAGGATAAAAAAAATTCAAGTGTTTCCAGGTCAGGGCAGGTCAGTGTATTCCCGGAACAAGAGAGTTTTTGAAGACTAGGCTCATTTAAGGAGGAATCTGTTATTTGTTTTCTAATGAAAACTTTTTGTCAAAGAGGTTCATGTATTCATCACTGCTGAAGTGAAGGCCCATTCCACTTGTTGACTGTTGCTTTTGTGTTAACTTTGCAATGGTAAGAAAACATTTTTTTGGATTATTGTTCACCTCAACTAGGTTGGACAAACAGGCTGATCGAGTAAATGTGGGCGTTTTCGATACTGGACTGTACTGTCTTTGCAGGCTAGTCTAAACACTTCCAACTTGGAAGAGCACCATTTCCGTTCCAATTTTCTAGAGGCTTCCTTCAGTGCTCTTGTATTGACTATGTTCCCAAGAGCAAGTTTCTTGATGTGTATTTCTTTTGGTTTTAGTGGTGCATCCAAGTGCGTAGGAGCAGGGGGGGACATGTCCCCCCCAAATGTTAGAAGCAGATACATTTTGTCCCCCTACAATAATAACATTTTGCAAACATTTTAAATGTGTCCCCCCCAATATGAAACTCACTCCTACGCCGTTGGGTGCAACCATATGGGTAGTACACAAGGTTACATTTTAGTGCCTTGATTAGTGTTAACAGATTTGTTTACTCTGTCATCCTTGGGTTGGAGGAGGAATTATACAGACATTATACAGAAATTATACCATATAAATCATGCAACAGATCTCAATAGTAAATTCTACAGGCATGGTTTTACCGCTGCACAATCAAGAGCATTCTGACTAACTGCGCCACAGTGTGGTTTGGTGGTTTCTCCGTAGCTGACCGGAAGGCCCTGAAACGGGTAGTGAAAACCGGCCAGCACATCATGGGTACCCAGCTCCCAGCCATTGAAGACCTCCAGCGTAAGCGGCGTCTGCGTAAGGCGCGCAGCATCACCAGGGACCCTTCATACCCATGTCACAATCTGTTTGCCCTCCTCCCATTCAGACAGGCGGTACAGCTCTCCATTCCTGGTCCAGCAGGCTCAGGAACTGTTTCTTTCCATCTACTGTAACCCTGCTGAACTCTGTGACTTCCCATCACTAACTATACCCACTCTTTTTCCTACTGGACTCTGTCACTGGCTTACATGTCTGACAAGGAAGTTTTCAGTTGTCTACAGGCACGTGTCATTGCTGCTATTCCTGTATTTCATTCGCATATGCCGACTTGCACCTTAAACTTTCCCTCATTGCACATTTAGAATTGCCACTGTACTTGTATTTTAAATTTTTACACACTCGTCTACCTTGGGAACCTCATTGCTGCTATCTTTGTATTTCAGTTGTACATGCTACCCTACTCCTTCAATTTCCCTCAATTGCAAATTCAGAATGCCATTGAGAATTGCCACTTGTACCCGCACAACTATTTATCCCAGTTGTACATACATTATACTTGTAAATTTTCTATAAATTTGTAAATTTCCCACTGCACATTTAGAATTGCCATGTAATGTATTTGCATTAATTGCACATCTACACATTCCACTTGTACATACATATACTTAATACTTGTACATTTTCTGCCCTCCTCTATTTGCACTTCTGGTTAGACACAAACTGCATTTCGTTGTACTGTACTTGTGCTTATTCAATGACAATAAAGTTGAATCTAATTCATAACAAGCATGGCTCAAAAAATTTCCTGTTGTAACAACAGTAACTAGTCATATGTAAAAAAAAGTAAGTTATACATTTTACAGTAGATTACCAGCCAAAGATCTCAATAGTTACTTTATTAATCTAACCTAAATAAGCAGTAAATTCTGACTGTTTGTCTAGCAAGAAGCAATGCACAAATAAATAGAATGCATTTATTTGCTGCATTGGTCTTGCTAAACTGCAGTAGCCCAAATGTGAAATACATTCTTCAACCTGTACTGAATGTGTTTCACTCATCAGGAAAACATACAATAAAATCCAACTACTGTACCACTATCATTCAAATCCATACAGGTGCCTACTACCGTTCAAACATGTATGGTTGAATATCACGATGTAAGATCACTTTTAAAAACTAAATCTTTCAAAACATGATCACAAGCCAAAATTGTGCTGCTTACTGTAAAGTTAGCTAGGTAGTATATGGTCTTCTGCAGATTTAAAGAACCAGCCAAGTGGACAGGAAGGAGAGGGACTTTGGCAGGGCATTAAGTTGCGGGTTTAGAGTTGTCTTTTAGGAAGAGTAAAAATCTTGACACCTCGTACATTTATCAATACATCTGCGGGTAGGAACGTTGTTGAAATATATCCGATGGCCCTATCAAGGACAACCACGACTACATATAAAATGTACCAGAAGGACAATAGTTAGGGCCTATACAAGATGGAGTCAAAGTGACATGATACAAAACATGACTACATTCATTTTTCAGCAAGACGCTTGCCCTTCAATACAAAGTGACGTCATAGTATGTAATTTTTGGTATGCAAAAATTAACTCACTCCACCTGAACAATTTTTTTGAGAAACACATCTCACTGCCTTACAGATCTCTCATACATGATACACACCACCCAATGTCCCCCGAGGGTGAAGTGCCCCTTTAAATGTGAGTTGGAAAACCCACAGACGATGGAGAAGAGGAGAGCGAGGATGCTGAAAGACTGAGAATCCTAGACCTTAAGTTTCGTTTCAGCTAGATGAGCTGATTTGTCAGGAAACCGAGGAACGGGAAATATTTGCCTGGCAAAAGGAGATAGACCAGCCCCTCGCATACATTTCTGTAACATTTTTTTTACACACTACAGTAATACTCGTTTTAAGTATTTTCGAAAACAGTTAATGTTTATATTAAACTATTCAATTCAATTTGTACACAAGTTTTACAAATATTTAACACTATTCAGAGAAGTCATGACGGTACTGTACGTCCCTTCCTGCCTCCGCCTAAGTAATTTTGTCTTCCGCATAATTTCGACATAATCTATTCCATACTTCATCATCTTGATCTTCGTCGCCAACCATCGTTTTTTAGCTATAGCCTAATCATGATTTGTACTGGTAAGTTTTACATAATAACGTTTTGTGTAACCTATGTTAAATGTTTAATGTTTTGAGCCAGAGTTTTACATTATATCACATTTCTAGGCCTACATTCAAACGTATATTCGTAAAGTGTTCTTGCATGGTTTTATTCCGTGGTAAAGATAGTTTGATGTTCGATATTTGACAGATATTCAGACATTCAAAGCTCAATAGCTCGCAAACAATTTAAGGTTAGTCTCGTTACGAAAGAAAAAAAGTTGTACAACATTGCCCAGGTCTCGTTCCGACCGTTTTTGAAATTGCAGGAGACATTTATGGCGACATTGTAGTCAGTCTGCACATACCCAAAAGCACGTCGCAAGGGAGCGTCTACAAAGTGCATCATCAACGTTTTCAAATCTCAACAACTCATGACTACATTACCTATAGACCTCAAACTGCTCTTTATCGATTGCTAAACTTTTTTATGGATAATATAGAAATGAATATATTTTCTATGAACACATTAAAACATAAAGTCGTTTAGAATTTCAATAGCTGTCTGATTACATGACCTAGATGCTTCAAATCAATTATGAATACTTCAGAAGGAAGGGTCACACATTGCACAGCCTTTGGTTTCACAGTTAAGCACCTACACAATATTGGAGAAGTCTTTAAAACTTAACATTTTGAATAGCTTTCTCAACATGTTACAGAGACACATCATTTTACTGCTAAATTATTTCCTATATAGAGCAGCATGTTGCACAGCCTTCGGATTTCCCCAAAAACTATTGCAGATTTTTCTAAAATCTGGAATATTGAGCTTGAATGTCTGAATATCTGTCAAATATCAAACGTCAAACTATCTTTACCATGGTTAAATGATTGACATCCTGCAGAAAATGGTAACTACACAACAATAGTCTATTTGTCCAGTGTTGATCATCAAATAATTACTGGAGCTTGTACAGCAATCCCCTAGGTTCAATCTTAAACAGTCTTTTTAATATTATTATTAAGTATACCTTTGTTCATTAGCATTCATTACCTGTGAAATGGTAGTTCTTAAACTGTTTAAACTAGAGAAACCAAAACAACTTTGTTTCAGAGGTAGGCTATCCCTACTTAAAATGCTTTGTGATACGTGATATTGACTATGACGAAATACATCTCTACAATTAGCAAGTTACCCTCTAACAGTATGTTCTGAACCATTCAAGCTAGAGAAACTAACAATATTTGTATGTTCAGCTTTTTTGCTTTTCAACTTTATTGTCAGAAAATGTTTTCCCCTACCATCCAAAATATATTTTAAAAGCATTAAAACAAGTCCCAGTAACTTAACTTGTAAAGGTCAAACTTATGTATTTGTTTCTCTGGTTTCATTCCTTCTTTTTTCTCTTCTTATTTGCAAGACGTAATGGATTAGTAATGTAATGAGACCACCGCCTCACAATGTTGTGGCAACGTTATCCGAAGGTAAAAGCATGACCACATAATTGGTAATCTTCCTTCACTGCTCAGTAC
This sequence comes from Esox masquinongy, assembly GCA_016801175.1. NCBI lineage: Eukaryota > Metazoa > Chordata > Actinopteri > Esociformes > Esocidae > Esox > Esox masquinongy. The sequence continues at coordinate 14,922 of JACXGI010012737.1, read as the reverse complement.
ATCGCAGCAACGTAAGTACACAACGTACAGACAATGTAACTACTCATGTGCCTGTTTGGTTACGATCTTACGTAACTACAACTGGCAAATTTAACCTCCTATTTTTGTTGCTACAACCAGAGGCGTTGCTAGGATCTCAATACATTCGGGGCTTAGCACCCCCCAGCCCCCCCGGGATAGAAAGAACTGGGTTGAAGAAAATTGGAATGTACATGCTAGTGGCCTACGTGTATACATTGTCATAGTGTGTGATCGAAATTATAGATGCATAGATCAATAGAGGGTGGCAGCAGTATCCCCAGCACCCCTACTTCCCACTGCTGTGCTAGGAAAAGTTTGCTTAAGTTGTTGTTTGTTGGCCACTGGGGTATAAGAGGGATAAACAGCTCAGTTCATTACCTCTGAGTAATGAACTCAGAGAAGGGGGTGGAGTGTATATCTCTTACATATGTAAACATTGAGTCCCCTCAGAAGTACTCAGATGTAAAGGTAAAATTGTAAAAGTGATGTTATAAAATTATTAAATAATTGAATCAGATTGTGGACAGTTTGTTTTATACTCTTTTCAGACTTGTTTTCATTGTCCATGATCAAGTGCAGCAGTGGGTCCCAATGGCAGAGGTGAAGATGGCATGACCACTCAGACTCATTTCTGACAACGAGGAAGAGTAAAGCTTGTGTTATTGTATTTTGTCAGTTGGATAATATAGTTTGATCAATTTTCATTTAATTTTTCGGGGGGATTTTTTACAATTCCTCACCATTAGAGAAGAAAAGAACAAATTGAAGAGTAATGCATTCCTATCGGCTTGTATTATGTATAAATTATTTGTAAAATAGCCTGTTTGATAATATTTCTTATTAAATCAGTTGATAGTTACAACAAAATTTGAATGACTGGAGAATGATAGAACTCAGTTAGTGGATAACATAATTGTTAATGATGGTTATTGCCATTGAAGACCTGCAATTTAATTGGAGTCACATAGGTGGGATTTCCAACTTTATCCTTCCTGATTATTTTGAAGTCCCACACAGTTCTGATTTTAATTTCTGTACTGTTGACCAACTTGGGAGAGTGTAAGGTGGGTGATCAATGAAATAAATTTTAAATTACATTAATTTTCTTTATATGCTTTTTAAAAATAATAAAAATAATGTGGGGCTCTTGTATATTATAAGATATGTCATGTACTTTGCTAAGAGAAAATGTCTGTACTGATGTTCTAACAGCTTTGGCATAGTTATATCTGGGAAGGGGTTGATAGAATAAATGTATAATTTTTATACATAAAACCTCACATTATTGTAAAACTAAAGTCTGTCTAGAGACCTGCTGAAATATGCTGTGCACCATTAAGAGAGTATGGAACAGTTGGAGTAGATAAACATGAAGTTTGAGAAAAGTGTGACAGAAATTAATTTAGCTGTAACTGTACTAGCTGTACATATGAATATAAAACATTTTAAGTGCAAAAATGGCTACGGCATAAAACAATACCTGGTACAAAATATGGTTTCAATAATTACAAATGGGCATCTTTAAATAAATTACATTTCAGGATGTATTTGCGACGGTTGTTACCTAACTGGTTCGTAATTTCAGTTATAGTGTCAATTCGTCGTGACAACGTAATATTGTTTGTTGGATTACGTTGTGGCAACGAAAAAACCCTGAAGGCATAAGGCTTTCGTAAGCAAATTACGTTGTAGCAATGAAAATAGGAGTTTCACTTTTAAGGTTGTGGTTACGTAAGTTATTTACCTGATAGTTACATAAGTTGAAATATAAGTTATGTCGTGACAATGTAATATTGTTTGTTGGGCAGTGGCTACTGGCTAAAACTTTCCAAATATAGGCCTAATATCACAGCCTGTGTATATTACTGGATTGTTATGTTCAACTTTTGTTTCACTTCTTAGTTTAATCTTTTCCCTGAAACAGTTAGATGTAGTTAAAATGTTTGTGAAATATTTGACTGTGTTTTTTATTAGGTATTAATCAGTTGGTCAATTTGACCTTTGTTCTGCCATTCAGGTGAGAATAGTATAATCTTCCGTTCCTGATTTTATGTTTATAGCAAGCAGTCTTTATGTGGGTGTGACGAGGACAGAAAACAAACTGGTAAATCAATATATTTCCTGTTATTGTTTTATTGTCATGCATATTCAGTTGGTGAAAAATGTATGTAATAGAATATTAAGTGTTATGCCCATTTTTCTATAGGTTTGACTAAGGACTAACTTCAGTTACAAGTATCTAAAGGATTTCAGCATGGCTGACCGAGGCCAAATGGAGGTATTACAAGTTAACAAGTTAATCTGCAAATCTGTGACTGTCCACCTCATATGTTAGGTTTGGTTTATTATACAGTTTACCCATTGGTAAGGTTTTGCTTCTGGTGGTGCCTTACATTAGTATTTTAGTAATTTAACCCAGTGTTTCATGTCAAATCTGCTAGATTGTGAATAATATATTGTCTGAAATAACTTGTTTTATTTCAGAATGAAGGGGATGAAAAATCAACTGACCTGCCAACTAAGATCAAGGATTGGAGTAAACATCATGTGAAACACTGGGCTCTGAATATGGCTTGTGTAGAAGGTGAATGTGCAGATATCCTTCTTCAGCAGAACATTAATGGCCCCAGTCTTTTACTTTTAGAGAAATCTGATTTACAAGAGGTGGGTGTCACACTGGGGCCTGCAAAATTGATTATTCACAAGAGGGATGAACTTTTGAAACTTAAGAAAGAGCAGTTGATTAACCTAACAACAAATCAGTCTGGGAGACCCTGCAAGCCTTACCCTTTTCATCGACACCATGATGCCTGCAGATACAAGGTGAACAGCGTTCTTGACATAACAGAATCAGGTGCATCTGATTATATCGAACCCTGTCATGAATATAAAGGATACATCAATACATCAGAAGCCACTGCAGAGAACAAAATGAAAAAGTTTACTGACGAGGTTATTAGATTTGCTGCAGCTTGCATGAATAGCCGTACAAATGGCACCATACATTTTGGAGTGGGTGACAAGCCAGATTTTATCCATGGCCAAGTTTTGGGAGTGAGTGTCCGAGACAAAGAGGCATACGTCACTGCACTGCCACAAGCCATTGAGGGTCATTTTGAACATAAACATATCCTGGCGGCCAAGATGTGCATCAAGCCGCCTCGGTTTGTTGAGGTTCTCAATCCTGACATGACGTCAACAGAGAAGTTTGTGATAGAGGTGGACATCGTGCCAGACTCTGTAATCTGTAAAGAGAACGTCTATCACATTTTCAGTTTAGATACAAGGAAATCAAAGAAGAAAGTCAAAAGCAAAGAAACAGAAAAAGAAGAAATGAAAAGGCTCTTCATTCGTGACCACAGTAGCAGCAGGGATCTACTTGCACCCACTACTTCTGCCAAGCCGTTGGAAGAATACAATCGATTTCTTGACAATGTGTCTCAGTTGTCACTGTTAAGAAAACAAGCAGAGGAAAATCACCTTAGTGTAGTTAAAAGTAGTGTCCAGGGATCCAGACTAAGTGAAATGATAACGGGCGGATCCCGATCTTTAGACAAGTCCAACTATGAGAGGTATGTGATAGTGACCAACAAATCACATTCAGTTCAGTTGGAATCCCTGGAATTTCTTCTTGAACTCAACCCAACTGCTGTCTTGGACTTTGACCCAGAGACGACAAAAAGTGGATTGATGAAGCATTTTGAAGACAAGAGTACCATAAATGTCCACTTGCCAGTAAAATATAAAATCACAGAGGCTGTTGAGGATATAGCTTGTAAGTTAAAACTGACTCGAAACATCAGCTGGATCCTCTGCAATGGGGGTATTGAAAGAGAGATGCCCTCCGAGGTAGATGACTGGTTGATAGAGAAGGGAGCGTCTGTACGAGATGTGATTTCATTCCTGTGTCGGAAAGATGTGCTTCCACACACAAGATTCTTGGTTGTTTTCTTATTGCTCTCTACTGTAAGTGAGAAAATGGACCCTCTGCTTGAGACTTTCAGCATATTCTGGCAAGAGCTCAGAGGAACAGAGCAAATCCTTTGCATTTGTGAAAATGAAGAAGCATTCACCTGTTGGAAGGACTTGATTGAAACCCGCTATGGATTAGATATTAAGAAAAGGTCAATCTATGAGCTTAGCTTTGCTGAGGTTAATGGCACCATCCTCAGCCTGTGGTCAGACAATCGTAAATCCTGCCGCTTCTTACCCTGTGGCGGAGGCAGCAAAGTGATGCTCAAAAAGAAAGTGGAGACCAGCCTGGACACCCTGAATGTTCTGTGTGTGAACCAGTGTGAGGGAGGTAATGAAGACAAATCCCTCATAGAGGAGACATTCTACAAAGGAGGAAAAGTGTCGTGGTGGAACTTTTATTTTTCTGAACAGCCAGGATCCATGCCATTCATCAAACGAGACAAGTTTGACTTCATCGTGGACACCATCCTACCTCCGTTGAATTCTTTGAGAAAGGCTTGTGTGTCCTTCAACCTTTTCCATCTTACAGGATGTGGTGGAACGACACTTGGCATGCATGTACTATGGACACTGAAAGACAAGTACCGTTGTGCTGTTCTAAAGGACAGAACTGCAGATCATGCAGTTGTTGCAGAGCAAGTGGTTAATTTACTTATGTATGACACAACTGAGCAGTCATCCCGGATTCCTGTGTTGCTCATGCTAGATGACTTTGAGGACATGGAGGATACATATGATTTGCAACTGCTCATTGAGAAAGAATGTGTCAAGAGGAAAATTGGATCTAAGTCCCCACAGGTCATTCTTCTAAACTGTATGATGACTGAATCTTGGGAAAAGGCTGAATCAACTGAAGACGCCGTGTTCATTGGAAATAACCTCTCTGAAATGGAGCAGAGGCAGTTTGAGAAAAAACTGGAGGAGATTGAAAAGACCTACAAAAATGCAGACACATTCTATGCTTTCATGATCATGAAGAAGAACTTTTCCCCTGAGTATATACAGGGTGTGGCTCGCAACACCCTGAAGAGCTTCAGTATACGTCACAAACAGGCACAGCTCATTGCTGTTTTGGCCCTGTTAAATGTCTACTGCAAAGGTGCAACCCTCTCCGTCTCTCTCTGTGAGGAGTTCCTTGACCTCCAGGCAAAGCCACATTGTGGATCCTCCGATGTTAAGGCTGGATTTGGGAAATTTTCCACGTTAGTTACGTGCTGCACAGAGGAGGGCACTGTTGTATTCGAGGCTGTTAGAATGATTCACTCAAGCATGGCTGAGCATTGCTTGCGGGAGCTTACAACCACATACGGTGTAACCAAAGCTGAGATTACTGATTTACTGCTAACCACAGAGAAGTTTTACGAGTGCATACAAGGCAGGGACAAACTCAAAAAAGATGTTCACACCATGTTAGTCAAGAGACAACACTCTGTCAAGGGTGAAGATTCCCAGTTCTCACCACTCATCCAGGATATTTCAAAGGAAACACCAGGTGTTGAAGAAAATGTGTTATTCAACGCAGCCAAGCGGTTTGAAAAAGATGCCATTATCTCTCAGCTTCTTGCCAGATACCAATATCTGAAAAAAAGGGATTTCAGAGAGGCAAAGGATTGGGCAAAAAATGCCAAAGAGCTTTCGAGGGGTAACTCCTACATTTATGACACATCTGCACAAGTGATCAAGCATGAGCTAAAGAGTGAAATACAAAGTGACAAAGAAGACCTCATAAAACCTGACAAATTGAAAGACTATCTCAGAATGGCCCAGTCAGCAACGGAGGCCTTCAGGGAAACACAGGAAATTGCAAAAAAGGAGGCTACTCTGAGGATGCAAAACAAGAGAGACAACTCTCCTTACAACACTGCAGGGTGCCTTGGTGAAATTCAGGTTGCAGTCATCATCATTGAAATACTGGCGAAGATTCCAGTGTTTTCTTCAGGCAATGTCCGTCATGACATTTTGAGTGAAGTTCTCTCTGGCAGAATTACAATACAAAATGTTGCAAGGAATGATTCTAAACTCAGCAAACATGCCTCGTATTACCACATTCTCCGTGAGTTTGAAGAGCTTCTGTATAACCTCAGACATAACATGAAGAAGCACTTTGATTTTCTTGACAACTTTCATGTCAACTTAAGTCACAGGTTCACCCTGAAAGACAGCCGAGAAGAAAGAACTCAACAGGAACTCTTCCGATGCTTCCAGCGTTACAGTGAACTATTCTGCAAAATGGACTCCACAGAATTGATGAAAAACAAGACCCTTAGTACCAAGCTCCAAATTTACAAAGGAAGACAATTTTTGGAAATGAAAAAAGCTGATACTCACTCTGGGATTCTAAACTGCCTCTCCAATGGTACCTCAGCTGACATAATGGTGAAGGTAGTACGACAGTATGCCTTCATTCTAAGTAACACTCCTGAACCTGAAAGAAGTGTTAGAGATAAGGTCAACTTAATCTATGCCAATGTTGTGTTAAGCTGTGTCAAACCTGAATCTCAACATCTTCGCCCTTACAAACTCCTCATTGATCTTCTTTGCAAAGTTCTTCAAGGGCAGATACCATATGGGGAGTCCTTGGCATTGCATTTCATTGCCGTTGCAATGATGTGGCCAACACAGATCGTTATGTTGCAGCCTGTAGAGTCTCAGAAGGTGGCAATCTATGTGTCACAGATGAGGACATCATTCTGGAATGAGATGAAATCTGTGTTTAATGGAAAGTCACCTGTTGTTCATTTCTTCCTGGGAAAGAAGCAGGGCTATGAGCATCTTGTCCACTTTGGGGAAATTGAAAGGTGTGTAAGCCCAGAGGAAAACTTTGCTTCACTATGGCAAAATGGCAAAATATGGAAGCACGAGCGAGTCAAGGAGCTCCTTTGCCGGGTGACAGGAGAGGTACAAAGGAAATACATTTTAGTGGAGACCAGGAATGTTGGCTCAAAGATCGAAGTCATTCCAGGGAACAAAAGCCAGCTTTGTGGGAAATTGGAGGGAGCCAAAGTTTCGTTTGTCATTGGTTTCTCAATGAAGGGGCCACTAGCTTTTGACATATATTGATCATAAGATCAGCTTAATTGATGCAAAATCGAATACAAAAAACTAATCCTGGAAGATCTATAAAGTATTCTTTTTTTTACTTTTTAAATAAGGTTTTATGGCTCAGATTGATTTAACAGCACTATAGTGAATTTTACATTAAAAGCTAAAAATGGAGCCAACATGTGCAGCATTTAACTTGAAAGTGCTCTCCATGAATGTGGTGACCTTGCATTTAAAATCTTCATTTTATACAAGCATGACCACATTGAATACCAGCAATTAACAGAAATCCTAGAAGTTGGCTCACTATTCAAACCTTTAAGCATGATCTAACCTGTGTTTTTGTCGTATTATTGCAATAGCATACATCTTTAAAAAATCCCCATCACATTAAGTAAAATAATGTTCAAGTTTAAAAACCAGTAAGGAAATATTCTATATGATTCCATTTGGTTTTACTATGTTGTATTACTTCATGCATTCCACCTTTAATTTACTGTGTGTACTGTTATATTGTTATATTTGGTTTTAATGGGTACTGTATAATGTATACATTTTTGATTTTATGTTTTTACTGTTATATTGTTTTATTTTGTTTTACCTTGCACTATTACTTCATGAATTCCACTTTTCATTTACTGTTTTTTACTGTTCTATTGTTTTATTTGGTTTTACCATGTACTTTTACTTATTTCATGCACTCAACTTTTCATTTACTGTTTTTACTGTTATATTATTTTATTTTGTTTTACCATGAACTATTACTTATTTCATGCATTCAGCTTTCCAGTTAGTATTTGGACTGTTATATGGTTTTATTTGGTTTTTACCTTGTCCTGTTACTTCATGCATTCCACTTTTCATTTACTGTTTGTACTGTTATATTGTTCTTTTTGGTTTTACCTTGTACCGTTATTTACATCATGCATTCCACTTCTAGTTTACTGTTTTATTTGGTTTTATCATGTACTGTTACTAGTAGATGCATTCAAAATTTGATTTGATATTTTAGGGTTTGTTTTTAAAATGATATTGCTATAATTTCTTGAAATGTATTTGTGCACTACAGCTTTTAACTTAAAAATGTGTTCTTTATTATGTCTCTAAATGCACTGATGTGTGTGAAAAAAAAGTTTGTTTAAATAACCCCTAAGCACTATTCTAACCATGGACTAAATACTGTAATCATGTTTCCTAAAAAATAAAACCGTAATTTTTTCTGAAGTAAATGCCCCTTTTAAGACAATAGGGTGTCTATAAATAGTCAGATGTCTCATGCGATATTAGGTGTAAGATCATGCATGCAAGAACTATAATTATACTGTGTATTGATGAAATTACTTTGCTACAAGTCATGAGAAATTCCACAGACAGAACAACCAGCCATTAGTTTAACCCAGATGTAACTCCCATATTTTCCATTCTGTATTTGCCAAACATTTTTGTGAATTTGACATGTGGACAGGGCCGTAATTACAATATATATTGGGGGGGACACATCCCCCCTAATATTCAAATATGCTCAAAATGCCCCCCCCCAATATATTGATATATGAATTATAAATAAAAATATAAAATAAAAATGCGCTTTGCTACGACAGGCAACCATGAACCGCCGTCCATAAATAATCATTAGCAAATGTAAACAATCATAACTAAACTTCATAACTAAATCATAATCATAACTAAACAAATTGCCGTAATTATTACTACCGGTTCTAGTTTTACGGTTTACTGCAGTTCTGCTTGTGGTTTGTCCAAGTGCTGTTGCTGTACCCCAGTTGGTCGACTGTTCTTGGTAGGTACAATCAATGTCAAACATTGTACTGTCTCTCTATTTCATTAGCCTACTACTTTCAAATGTTTTAAAAAGTGGAAAACTAGAATGTTATATGAGTGTAACTTAGGCTATCTTCCTGTCGTTTTAACATCAACACGTCATTTTTTGCTAGAACTGTAATTGTGGAAATAAATTATAGTTTGCTAAAAAGTGTCAGTAATTGCGTGGAATGTAAACAAAAGTTTTTAGTGAAAACGGGCCGATTTGCACGTGCTAATCAATCGATCACTAACGTTATCTATCGTAGCTAAGTTACCTGGAAAGCTAATTAGCCACACATTCATCCAGCGACCAACAATGGTGCTCATGTGCGTATTCAACTAACGTTAATGTCTTACGTTGGTGATGTTGTTAGATACGTCAGAAAGCCCATGTGAAGTCTGAGTAAAGTGTCAATCATTTATTTTGCGCTTCATGTGTAATTTATGCACATAACGATAGTCGACAGTAGTCGTTTTCATTGACTGTATATTCGTATAGTATACCGTATAGCTGTATTTGCGTATGATAAATAGCATTATTACTGTTTGTTTGATTAAAGTGCAAGCAGTTTTATTAGTCAGCTTTCATTCACAGTGAGTGTCATCATGAGCAAGAGGAAGGATGGCAGTGACATTCATCAGATTTTTGGGCAGCCTCACAAAATAAAAGTAAGCTGAAAGCAGTAAGAAAATCAGTACCAGTCAGATGATAGAAGTATGCAGTAGCACAAGAGGTAGTCAATGTTTATTGAAATAATAATCATTGCCATTCAGATCAGAAATGGTTAGTAATCCATTTCTGAACATCATGGCAAGAAACACCACTTGTTAACTGATTATTAGAAACACCACTTGTTTACTGAGTATTTATTTCATGTTCACACTGGTGCGTTCAGAGTAAAGAGAGAGAGGGAGAGAGAGAGAGCATGAGGATGCCAACAGGGCAGGGCGAGCTGGTGACATGGTGAATGAGAAAAAGAGCAAATATTGATGACCAATATGATATCGCCATGTTGGTGTTGTTTCGACGACATTATAATTAGTGTTGGCACAACTGAGGTTAGGCTTAGGCACAGGCACAAATGAGGTTAGGTTTAGGCACAGGTGTCTCTGAGGTTAGGGTTAGGTCAAAGGGTGGGGGGTGGGGGAATATTCTGTCTTTGCAAAAATGCAAAATTTGATGTTTTGCATTAAGATTGCAGCCATTTATTTGTTGTAAATCAGAATCAGAGAGAGTTTTATTGCCATGTAAGTTTCACAACAAACAAGGAATTTGTTCTGGCCATTGGTGCAACAATTTATACAAAAGGAATAAGGGAAATAAAAACAAATAATAACAGTGGACTGAGCATAAAAATAGCAGTCTGTGCATTAATAAATTACTAAAAAGTATATGTAAGGTCCTAGATTTTGCATGTGGGGAGGGGTAATAGATGTTGTCCAGTTGAGGGTTGTCTATGTTTGTGGGAAAAAGTTATAGATTTGTCCAGTTGAGGATTGTGTGTATGTGGGGAGCGGGTTGTAGTCAATTTGGTATTGGGCATGTTCATGAGGCCTACTGCTATAGGAAAGAAATTGTTCTTATGGCAAGAGGTTTTGGTCCTGATAGACCTTTGCCTTCTGCCAGAGGGTTAAGCACTGAATAGTCAGTTTCCAGGGAGAGAGGGATCAGCCCCAATCTTTGCCGCTCGCCTCCGCATCCTGGAGGTATGTAGGTCACGTAGAGATGGCAGATTTCGGCCAATCACACTCTCTGCAGAATGGATGATGTGCAGCAGCCTGCCCTTGTCCTTGGCTGCAGTGTACCAGACGGTGATGGAGGAGTTCAGGATGAACTCTATGATGGCAGTGTAGAAATGCACCACCGTAGTCATTGGCAGGTTGAACTTTTTCAGCTGCCGCAGGAAGTCCTGCTGAGCTTTCTTTGTACGAAAGGTGATGTTCAGCTCCCACTTGAGGTCCTGTGCAATGGTGGTGGCCAGAAAGCAGAAGGACTCCACCGAGTTGACTGGGGAGCCACCCAGGGCGATGGGGGGAAGGGCAGCTGGGCTTCTGAAGTCCACTGTCATCTCCACTATCTTTAGGGCATTGAGCTCCAAGTTATTCTGACTGCACCAGGACACTATATGGTCAATCTCCCACCTGTAGGTGAACTCGTCTCCATCAGAAATAAGTCTGATGAGGGTGGTGTCATCCGCAAACTTCAAGAGCTTGACAGAGTGGTGCTTCCCCAGCCACACGTGCTGCCTCCTGTTGGACAGGAAGGCTGTGATCCACCTGCATGTGGACTCAGGCACTCCCAGTTGGGAGAGCTTGTCTTGGAGCAAAAGCGGATGGGTATTCCAGCATGACAATGACCCAAAACACACAGCCAAGGCAACAAAGGAGTGGCTCAAGAAGAAGCACATTAACGTCCTGGAGTGGCCTAGCCAGTCTCCAGACCTTAATCCCATAGAAAATCTGTGGAGGGAGCTGAAGGTTCGAGTTGCTAAACATCAGCCTTGAAACCTTAATGACTTGGAGAAGATCTGCAAAGAGGATTGGGACAAAATCCCTCCTGAAATGTGTGCAAACCTGGTGGCCAACTACAAGAAACGTCTGACCTCGGTGATTGCCAACAAGGGTTTTGCCACCAAGTAATAAGTCATGTTTTGCAGAGGGTTCGAATACTTATTTCACTCATTAAAATGCAAATCAATTTATAACATTTTTGACATGCGTTTTTCTGGTTTTTTTTGTTGTTATTCTGTCTCTCACTGTTGAAATAAACCTACCATTAAAATTATAGACTGTGTTTTGTCAGTGGGCAAATGTACAAAATCAGCAGGGGATCCAAACATTTTTTCCCTCACTGTAGGTTCCAGGGGAGTCCAGATGCTGACGGATGAAGTGAAGAGCCATGTCGACCGCATCGTCCACAGCCCCGTCAGTCCTAAATGAAACAGAGTCAAATTTCACCAACTGATCGAATGTGTTTGTGAACTATTGACAATATGTTCACTTATCATAAATACAGTAAAGTATTTGGACAGTGACACAAGTTTTGTTGTTTTGGCTCTGTACTCCGGCACTTTGAATTTGAAATGATACAATGATAATGGGGACACAAGTACAGACTGCAAGCTTTAATTTGAGGGTATTTTCATCCATATGGGATTAACCATTTAGAAACACTGTAACAGCATGTTTTGTACATAGTCCTCCCCATTTGATGCAGATCAGAATAAACCTGTCACTGACATAGACAAAACATTAGACTAAAGTCAACTGTTTGGTACATTAATTAGAAGAAAGCTCACCATAAAAAAAACAAAAACAGACAGAACAGGAACACTCCCGGCCAGAATGTCGAACCAGTTCCCCAGAGGGCCAAGTGTCAGCAGGTTGTCGCTCTTACCTTGTGTTTGATGGACTACAAAGGTCACTAATTAGTTTGGATCTACCCTCACCTGGTTGTTAAGATCTCAACTGGGCACCAATTTAAAGGAATAAACAAAAACCAGCATACACTAGGCCCTATGTGGAATCGGTTTACACCAGTGTTCCAGGAGGTAAGGGCGGATGAATCAGAAACTACACTGATCAAAAGAATTAAGGGAACACTTAAATCACATATCAGGTCTCGATGAAAGAAATAAAAGATCAAATTCTTTACTGTACATTGTGTAATTACTGTACATTGAGAACAAAATGACGTAACAATGGTCAAAGGAAACCAAAATCATCAACTGATTGAGGGCTGGATTCAAACTCACACCGAAAATCAAAGTAAACAATTGAAATCACAGACTGTTCAAACTTGCGTGAATTTCATCAACTCTCTCTGCAACTCATAATGTGACTCAGTAGTGTGTATGGCCCCCATGTGCCTGTATGCACTCCTGACACGTCTGGGCATGCTCTTGATGAGACAGCGGATGGTGTCCTGGGGGACCTCCTCCCAGACCTGGATCAGGGCATCAGTGAGCTCTTGGACAGTCTGTGGCTCTACTTGGCGGAGTCGGATACACCGATACATAACGTCCCGGACAGAAGCGGAAATAGCACGGGGGGCGATGGGGCATAGGCAGCAGGGCCCACCGCATCTAGAGGCCCCGCAAGGGATCCACGTTCTCCACATAAAAATATATTTTTTTACAATTATATACCAAAAACAAATATTATTTAACACTACACTATATCAAAATGTATAATATCATAGTGTTATACTGTTTGATTTCAGTACATCCTGGCATTGATCTGAGCTGTTGTTGCTTATTTTATTAAGTATTGTATAAAGAAATCTACATTCTCTCTTTATACCCCCTTGCGGGGCCCTTTGGCCTGGGACGTGCACCCGCGCTGCTGGTGGGACGGGACGAGGGTCTTCAAATTCATTATACATTTATTTCGTTATTTGATAAAAATACTTTTGGTATCTTACATCATAATGTACCAAAATAGAAAAAAAAATATTATTGAAAATGATCTTGAAAACAGGTTATTTAGCCAAACTTTCGTTTTTTCAATAAAATAATAATTTTCATAACCTATCAGTTGGCAAGCTGTATATCTGGTTTAGACTAGTAACTAGCTAACTAGCTATAGTTAAGTTACATTCGTAAAACAATGGACAGAAAATATAAATCAGGCGCCCTAAAACATAAGGAACGAAAGAAGTGTAATTGTATCCTGTTTTCCTCTAACTACTTCGTTTTTAACTTACGATTCTACAAAGAGTATACAGCATTGCCTGTGCCGATCAAAGTTTCAGTCGCTTGAAACTCATCAAAAGCTGTTTACGTACTGTATCGAGCGTGATGTTGTGACTTTGACAGGGACGTCACTAGAAAATCATAGATGGTAGGGCTAAGACTCGTTTTGGGGGGTCTGGGCATACTCCCCAAAACATCTTTTCATCATGTATTTTTAGAGTAACAACGGGTGTAAAATATATTAAAATAAGGTGATTTTTGGTCAAAGTTGGCTAAAAGTATACCTGTCTCATAGTTTGTGTTAGACACTGATCTAATATGACTTAAAATCTATCTAAATAAAGAAATTAAAGACCACTCTGTCTTCATCCATCCAACAGCAACAAAAGTCACAAAAACGGCGGTACGTACGTAGCCAAAATACTTTTGTCAAATAGTTTATAGTAAATTAACATCTACGTACAGTATATTCTGTTTCTAAGCGAGATTTCTCTGAATCATCTGAATCATTTCAAAAACAGATTTAATCATTAGCCCATTCATCTTCTGAATAAAGTCAGTAAAACATTTATCATAATTAAAAAAGAAACATTTAACAACCGGATCTCCCTTCCTCTGAACAGAATACCTTGCAATACGTTAAACAAACACGAATCAAACACGAATCTGTGAAACACACAGTTTTGCAACTGTGTTCCTGATGATTATTTGTGAAATACAAATGTTAGCTAGCATGTCATTAATGTGAAATTAATATTTTCAGTAGTTGGTTAGTGTTGTCGCTAAAAAATATGACCCCCTATTATCGGCCACCGCCCCCAATTATTGGCCACTGTTGAAGTACCGACCTAAAGTACTTCCCCGGGTTGGTTAATGAGAAGAGATTAAGAGGAGACAAAATCGCAGTGGGACAAGTAGTGGTTGATTGGGTCACGTCGCTCGGGTGAACTCCATACAGACTGACCGGCTGGTGCAAAAGGGCGATAGGACGATGGACGGGGAGTACGATCGAGAATTGGACGATGATGGTTGGGGTCCAGTTAATAACCCGAAGACGGCAGCTGCCATGAGAGATGTGTTAAACAACATATATCTTACCCATATATAGTTCACCCGAGCGACGTGACCCAATCAACCACTACTTGTCCCTCACCACTTAAAACGCACTTTGTTATCACCGTTAGGTAGCCGTGCGTAATGAGTGGGGGCTTTTCGTGGTTGAGACACTGGTGTAACTACTTCGCCACTTCACCCCTTCTCCTTTTTATAGTTTTTATTAGGTCTTTTATTATTTTTATGATTTTTCTATTTAGTAGAATTTAGGGGTTCCAAACCCCGGGTCCCTGACCCAATCCTCTTAATTAGGGGT
>JACXGI010012736.1:0-22144 GCA_016801175.1 Esox masquinongy | reverse complement strand
TGCCGCCGCCCAGAGTCCACCCCAAATGTTTTTTTGGGGGGGGGGCTGTGGGTCCCTGGAGGGGTCCCTCCGAGGGGGCCCGAGCCAGAGGGGGCACCCGAGAAGCCACTGCCGCCACCACCACCAGAGTGGTTAGAAGACGGCTTCTTGTTGCCACCTCTGGAGGGGTGGGCCGACGAGCCCCTGCCACCCCCCCGCTCCTATCCCTGCGTACGTTCTCAGTCCTGTGGCGGGGCCGCTACCTCTACCTCTTTGTCATGTTTTCTTATTTGCTCACCATTCATGTTTAAGTAATATTATTTGACCGTTATATTCTTTAAATGCAGTGCCCATGGCCCCTCGTTTCCATCTCAAACCAGTCTAATTAGTGGTTGTGAGGGTACGGGTGGCGTATTTTGTATTGTTTTATTTTTATTTTTCATTAGATGTTGTATATGGTTTTACCAATGGGGAATGCTCTGGAAATAAGTGTTTTAATGAATAATTTTAAGTGCCATCCCCTGGGGTTCCAAGGGACTCACTGTACTGTTTCATTATGTCTTTTACCCTAAATAAAATCCAATCCAACAACATGAGTTTTATCTTCATTAGCTACAGTTCAAGGTATTAAACAAAGATTACACTGTATGTGCACATATGTGCGTACAGCATACTGTTTCTGTGTACTCGCGCTTGTATGCACACGCGTGTGTGAATGACTAGCCAAGAATTCTTCAGCACTAACATGGGAATTCATGTTTTTTTCCATCTTGGTGTGGGATGGGTCCTTACCCTGAAAGAAGCCCATGAGCCCAGAGAGACCCTAATCCACAATTCAGTTTTAATTTAACACCCATTACAAACCTCAGGTAACTTGAGCCACTGCTAGCAAAAAAAACATCAATGGAAGTAATTATGACCTGCAAGTCAGTAAAGACAATTCCCTCTAAATTACTTGAAACTCAATTTGTTTGATATTGCTTTAAAGTGATTTGGCCATTAAAAATATACATGTTAACAAGCCCATTACTTCTATAGATTTTTAGCCTGCTGTGTCTAAAGTCAGCTGATATTTATAATGGCTATTCAAAGAAAACTACCATGGATAACAATTAGCCCTTATACCACCTTCTTAGTGAGTAACCCTCAAACATCATGTTTAAAAAAAGTGACATTCTTTTAGGCAGAGCTCTTCCTCTGTCCAGTGTCTGTGTGGTTTTGACCATCTTAATCTTATCTTTCATTGGCCAATCTGAGATAGGGATTATTTCTCGCAACTCTGTCTAGGACAGCATCCCGGAGTCGCCTCTTCACTGTCAATGTTGAGACTGGTGTTTTGTGGGTACTATTGAATGAAGCTGCCAGTTGAGGACCAGTTGAGGACCAGTCTCAGCCCCAAGGTCTTACGCTGCTATATTATTGTGCTGGGGGAGTAGGGTCAGTTCGCCTTCTCCACTATAAATCCTTGTAGATCTTAGGAATGCATTTTCTAAATTTTCCCTGTCTCCTGCCGTTTTAAACTTAGGAGGACATGAGGTCCTGGCCCACACCTGAGGAGTACCAGGCTTGAAAGACCCATTGCTGTCCCGGTCCAAAGTCCTCCTGGTTGTGTTGCAGATCAAGAGGATACCTGACAATTTCAGCTGCCACTGTGCTGACACCTCCCCCTCCCCGTGTTGTCCCTGTCCTTGTCCATCTGGTCATGCTTCCGACCTGGACTAAGTTTAAATAGACTCTGGACTCAGCCCACATGCATTTATTAATTATTACAATTTGTACTCTTAATATGTTCACCCGGCACAGCCAGAAGAGGACTGGTCAACCCTCTGAGCCTGGGTCCTCTCTAGGTTTCTTCCTAAATTTCGGCTTTCTTAGGGAGTTTTTCCTAGCCACTGAAATTCAACATTACTGTTGTTTGCTCCTTGGGGTTTAAGGGCGGGTGTTTTGTAAAAGCACTTTGTGACAACTGCTGATGTAAAAAGGGCTCTATAAATAAATTTGATTGATTGATTGATTGACCTGTGAGGCGTCTGTTTCTCAAACTGGACACTAATGTATTTGTCCTCTTGCTCAGTTGTGCACCAGGGCCTCCCACTCCTCTTTCTATTCTGGTTAGAGCCAGTTTGTGCTGTTCTGTGAAGGGAGCAGTACACAATGTTGTACCAGATCTTCGGTTTCTTGGCAATTTCTCACATGGAATAGCATTCATTTCTCAGAACAAGAATAGACTGACAAATTTCAGAAGAAAGTTATTTGTTTCTGGACATTTTGAGCCTGTAATTGAACCCACAACCGCTGATGCTGAAGATACTGAACTAGTCTAAAGAAGGCCAGTTTTATTGCTTCTTTAATCAGCACAACAGCTTTCAGCGATGCTAACATAACTGCAAAATTGTTTACTAATGATCAATTAGCCTTTTAAAATGATAAACAAGGATTAGCAAACACAACGTGTCATTGGAACACAGGAGTGATGGTTGCAGATAATGGGCCTCTGTACGCCTATGTAGATATTCCATTGAAAATCAGCCGTTTCCAGCTACAATAATTTACAACATTAACATGTGTACACTGTATTTCTAACCAATTTGATGCTATTTCAATGGACAGTAAATGTGCTTTTCTTTTGAAAACAAGGACATTTCTATGTGACCCCAAACCTTTGAACGGTAGTGTACATACATAGATTTTTTGTTCCTTTGGGAGGAAGCAGCGTGACCTGACAATGCAAAAAACCTCTGCTAACCTTCACTGAATGCAAGCGGTTTAATAAGCATGTTTTTCCTCTGCATTAATCGTTCAGTATTCAATGAAATGAAGACAGCAGCAGATGAACCAGCTGGATAGGAAGTCTCTCAGCTGCTCAGCCTGCCAGCAGTTCACACTTCCTGAACAGTTTCACGCTGTCTGGCCCAAAATAGATAAAAATGAAAACCTGAACAGTATTGAAACCTTCATCCAGTCCACGAGCAAACACAGAGGTGTTTTGAACAGGCTGACTGTGTAAACACACCTCTGGAACTGTTCGGTACCTCCAGAGAATCTTTAAATAAGTATACTTTTTTAAAGGTTCACTGTCACTTTCATGAATATTTTCACTCTTAAGTATTTAAGTATTTTTGAATTGACACACTATTCAAGTATTTCACTGCACACTCAGCGAGTTAATTCCAGCAACTTCTTGCGCATGCAGAATACTTCATGCATTTCAAGCAAAACCTCAAAGGTATTTGCCTTGAAAGGGCATACCCTGTTGTGCATTTAACACACATTCATCACTTCAGTGAAAGTCAGTTTCCAAAATCAACAAAACTGCAACGGGAAACTCCCTGCTTGTAATGTTTTGACAGCATCAAGACATTTCTCTTTATTATTATAATATTTTTTTGCAATGTGTCTCAAACGGATCTCAAGGTCAGACAGAATCAGGCCTTTCCCCACATTAAAATTATATCCATGTGTTTCAAAAAGAGAGTGGTTTTCTGATGGCTTTTCCCCCTTGTGTTCTTCCTAAAAACTTCATGGAATTTGAATCCCTCCAATCATTGGCGAATTGTCATATTGGATGATTTGCTCAGTAAGGAACCAAGTCATGAACAGAGATCCAATTAAATTATATGGTTCATGTAGCTATTAGAAGGCAATTACATCGACTCTCTGGCGGTTAATGGCACTGATATTCAATTATTGAATAATGTTCATTGTCAAACAACAGTTTTCATCTACAGTAGAAACAGAGAAGGAACAATGTGTTCTAGAAATATGTACAGTAAGTAAATTAAAAGACATGTATTAACTCCTTCCCCTCAGTCAAGGGGTTTTGATTAAATAAAACAGACATAAAGTAAATCATAATAATCAGGATAAACTGTTACATGTTTGTTGTTGCATTTTCGTCCAAATTTCAGGTTAGAGTTGGACACTTGTTTTCCAGTGGTAAGTTTCAAGATAGGTTTCAAATCTGATTTTGTGAAGAGACATTTTAAAAACAGTCAGAGTTTAGCCACAACTTCAAGGCTGCGTTAACTGATGATGGCCACCTGATTGCCTGACTGCCGTCTCTCCCTCCATCACCGGACTGTTTCTGCAAGGCATACAGGTGACAAGTTACTGTGACAGCAGGACACAGGAGAGAGCTGTGATGAGGATATGGAGCCCTGGTGAGCTGTCAGGGTGTCTCAGGGGAGAAGGAGAAGAGCAGTGTCTCGGGCAGATGTTCTCTGTTGCTTCTCAATCCCCGCTGACCGGTACTGTACCAGCTATCAGCCCACGCCTACATAGAGGCAGCACTGTTCCAATAGTTCCAGCTGCCATCAGAAAGATGTCTGTCCGAATGGTCAATCAATCAGAGGCAATGTTTTTATTTTCACAGCGTTTCTGTACATCCGAAAATAGAACATTTGCAAACTGAATTGTTGCTGGTGTACTGAAATGAGGCAGGCTATTCGTCAACGAGGGCCACTAATCAGAGTTTAAAGTTGTGAAATCTAGGACGCTTGTGGTTGGGGCTTTGTTATATCGGTTAGGACAGTGAGAACTTGTTTGTAGTTATTACTTTGATGAACAGTAAATACGGCCTGCTGCTAGATCTTGGACATAAATAATTGGAGAGCAGTAGAGAGATTAATAAACCAATGAAGTAATTTTTAGCCAGATAATGAAATTAGTTTTTCTTAAATAAATAGATTTTATTTATTTTATTTTTTAGTCAGGGTAAAATGCTATGAGAAAAAAAAACAATGTGCCCTGTATACACAATACATTTTAGCAAAAATATTATTAAACTAGCACACACACAACCCAAACCGAAGTACTTCAACAAACAAGCACACAATGATACATCAAAAGCAGGCACATTTGTCGTCGAGCAAAACTTCTAGCAACGAGGAATTTGAGCCTGAGTTTATTTTGGAGCTTATTCCACTACCGTGGAGCAAACAAATAATTGGACGATTTACCTAGTCCAGAAGCCACTTTTTTACCACTATCCACTCCTGTGTTTTTTTTTTGCTGTTTTTTTGTTTTAACCTTATTACGTGAAGTCAGAAAAGCAGAACGTTTCTGCAGGAGCGCATTGTAAATAAATAGAAGGGAATGCTAAGTACCATGATTAATCCTAAAGCTGTTGCTAGAGATAAGGGTAGAGTGGTATACAATGGTAAATGGTTTAAGAGTAGAAGCTGCTCAGCTTATAAATGTCCCCGCAATGTGAAACAGACAATAGCGTACCCTGGACATTTTATTTTCTACTATAAAAGAGATTTATATTATTTCTGTACAATCATGGTCTTCATCTTATTTACTAATAAAGCAATATGTTTGCAAATAACATCTCTTCGAGTGAACATACTTCAAAGAAAGAACAATTTGTCATCCATCCAGGACATTCAATTAAAAGTATTTTGGGTTTTGGTTAACCCCATGTTGCAATACATCCCCGTTTCCAAAAAAGTTGGGACTCTGTCTGAAATGTAAAGAAAAACAGAATGCAATGATGTGCAAATGATTTAAACCCTATAATCAATAGAAAATAGTACAAAAACAATATATCAAATGTTGAAACTGAGAAATGTTATTGTTTCTTGAAAAATATATGCCTACTTTGAATTTGATGAAAAATGAAATGAATGAAAAATATATGCCCACTTACATGCCAGCAACACGTTGTGAGGTCCCATGCTGTTCGTGGTCCTCCTGTATCGGGACGTCCCTGCAACCTGCCACTCACCTGCACCTTGTTTGCCTCTGAACGTGCCCCGGCTGACGACACATCAGCCACTATCCGTTATTGTGTACACCTGTGTAAAGTTTGTGGGGATATTAAGTGGGGGTTCTCGCTGGCCGTCCTTTGTGAGTTATTGTTTAAGCCGGAGCCTGCGTGCCGAGCATTCTGTTCCACGATCTCCTTTTGGTACTCTTCCTGGCATTTTGTATTATTGTGTCCTCCTGGATATTTGGGAATGCCCTTGGGTCTTTTGCCCTGTTTTCTGTTGTACGCTCTTTGTGAACTCGGCCGTTCTGCGGCCCCTGTTTTTGCCTGAAGGATCAATCATTAAAGTTTACGCTCTGCGTTTGGATCCCCCCTGGTCTCCTGCGCCCTTCATTACACACGTTTAAAAAAAGCTGGGACAGAGGCAACAAAAGACTGGAAAATTGTGTAATGCTCAAAATATAAACCTGGTGGAACATCTCACAACTAATTACGTTAATTGGCAACAGGTCAGTAACATGATTGGGTTTTAAAAGATCATTCCAGAGAGGATGGGTCTGTCAGAAGTAAAGATGGGGAGGTGTTCACCACTTTATGAAAGACTGTGCAGGCAAATTGTGCAACAATTTAAGAATAACGTTTTGCAACGTAAAACTGCAAAGAGTTTGGGGATCTCATCATCTACAGTACATAATATCATTAAAACATTCAGAGAATTCGAAGACATCTCTATATGCAAGGGACAAGGCCGAAATCCAATATTGGATAGCCGTGATCTTCGGGCCCTCAGACGGCACTGCATTAAAACCACACACAATTCTGTAGTGGACATCACTGCATGGGCTTAGGAACACTTCCGAAAACCATTGTCTGTGAACACAGTACGTTGCTGCATCCACAAATGCAAGTTAAAATTCTACAATGCGAAGAAGACACCATGTATAAACAAGATCCAGAAATGCCACCACCTTCTCTGGACCCTAGCTCATTTAAGATGGACTGAAGCAAAGTGGAAAGCTGTCCTGTGGTCTGACAAATAAATATTAGAAATTATTTTTGGGTATCATGGATGCCGCGTCCTGAAGAAGAGAGGGACCGTCAGCGCACAGTTCAAAAGCCAGCATCCGTGATGGTACGGGGTGCGTCATGGGTGACTTGCACATCTGTGAAGTCACCATTAATGCTGAACAATATTTACGGTTTTTGGAGTAACATATGCTGCCATCCAGACAACGTATTTTTCAGGGAAGGCCTTGCTTATTTCAGCAAGACAATGCCAAACCACATTCTGCACATATTACAACAGCATGGCTCCATACTAAAAGAGTCCTGGTGATAAACTCGCCTGCCAGCAGTCCAGACCTGTCACCCATTGAAAACATTTGGCTCATTATGAAACGAAAAATTGGACAAAGGAGACCCTGAACTGTTCAGCAGCTGAAATCCTACATCAAGCAAGAATGGGAAACATTTCACTTTCAAAACTAGACCAATTGGTCTCCTCAGTTCCCAAATGTTTACAGAGTGTTGTTAAAAGAAGAGATGATGCAACACACTGGTAAACTTGCCCCTGTCCCAAATTTTTTGAAACTGGCAACAAATTAAAAATGGGCATTTATTTTTCCGAAAACAACATAATTTCTAAGTTTCAAATGTAATATGTTGTCATTGTACTATTTTCAGTTAAATATAGGGATAAATGATTTGCACATCATTGCATTCTGTTTTTATTTGCATTTTACGCAGCGTCCCAACTTGTTGGGAAACGGGCTTGTAGATTAAGTTCTGCCATTGTGGTAGTTCTGAAACCACAAGCAGGCATAATTTTCCAAATCTGAAGTGGTTAAAACTAAAAACTTGGGTTCCTTGAGTCTGACAGCATGCAGGCATGCCTGAATCAGGTCATCTCATTATGTGTTTGTGCTAGCCACACCACTTTTTGCCACGAGATGCAGAATCTGCCATATCAACCAATATAAGCCATTAAGGTAGACGCATTACAAGAAAGAGGTATTTGGTTGGAAATTTGTTGGAATCAAGCGAGTTTCTGGAACACGTGGATGTGTTCAGTTTTGTTCTAGGATACCCACAAGCCTTGCTATCAACCAAAAGGTACGCTAAAGGGAAACAGGGAAAGTCACCTTTATTCATTGACCCCTCAAATGAATTCCTTAAAAATTAACAGTTGGAGGTAAAAAAAAACAACAACAACATATTTTCTATATGCTGTAGAGTCTACAGAAGGTGGTTTTGGTTCTGTACCACCAGCTGATCTACAACGGTAAAGGTAACAACAGCACGCTGTAGGAAAACGAGGGGGAAAACATTTTTATCTTCTAGATACAAAATAAGCAACCCATTACACACTTTAAATGTTTACTTTTTTCCACATCTTATGACGCACAGCTACTTCATCCAGGGAACCTGAGTGGGCATTAGCACTGTGAAGTATCTGCCGACGTCAGGATCGCTCCTACCACAGTCTCAAGACTCCATGTCTAATATGTCGTCCTATTTTAGTTGATCAGGGTACTCAGTCTCCTGCTTTGGACAAAGAAATTCTCTTAGAGTTGCGGTCTCAGCCAAGACTAGCGATCATTGTAGTATTGCATGTGTCCGTAATGGCTTCTTTGTTTAATGACCTTGTCAAATAAGTGTGAAACAATAGTTACAAATGCGCAAGCCTTCTTACAAAACCTGGCAGTGAATCACTGGCCCAGAATCAATGTTATCCTCTTGCTACTTTCTAATAGTTTTTAATAAACACGCCCCACTAAAGGAAAGTTTGTACCAAAACCACTATAGCCACCAATTTAGCTCTGAGTTGTTTGAGCAAGCCCCCCGCATATAGCTTTGGTATCTAAAAGCCCTTTCAGGGTAAGCAACTCTTCAGGGCAGCAAGGAATCAGTGCATTCAGGCAATTAGGAAAGCAGGCAGGATTTTACAAACATCAATTTGCCGCCAGTGGTTCTAATCCAAAGAGTTAAAAAGTCCCCATCTCAGCTACATTACATAGAGCACTCAAATATAACAGTGTGGTGTCTATTTATTAATCTACCATTGTTGAGAGCTTGAACAGTCACTTTGTTAGGGCTGGACATGCGTTGAGCTTGACTGTTATAAGCCCAACTCTCTCCTGCCCTACCTGTCTGAATGTCTGGTCAATAAACAGCTAACCAGTCATCTGGAGTCCTACAGTTTTCTCTCTGTGGTTTTGTCAGGCTTCAGAGCTGGCCGACGGTGTACCTCAGCAACTCTGAAGGTCCCACATGGCATTACTCCTGCTTGGGAAGATGTTGACCACCTCATTCATATAAATAGACTTAGAAACCGAGAGTATACAGGGGACAGGTTAGCCTGGTGTGAAAACTATTTCTCTGACCATGTACAATGTGATGCCTCAACCAAATGCCTCAATCTGCCCGCCACCCAAATAATATTGTTGTAAATGGTGCTGAGTTGAACTGTTGACAAATAGAAACACCCAAATAATGTTGTTGTAAATGGTGCTGAGTTGAAGTGTTGGCACCTAGAAACACCCAAATAATGTTTTAAATGGTGGTGAGTTGAACTGTTGACACCTAGAAACACCCAAATAATTTTGTTGTAAATGGTGCTGAGTTGAAGTGTTGGCACCTAGAAACACCCAAATAATGTTGTTGTAAATGGTGCTGAGTTGAACTGTTGACACCTAGAAACACCCAAGTAATGTTGTTGTAAATGGTGCTTAGTTGAACTGTTGGCACCTAGAAATAACCAGGTATTGGGGAGGCTGTTCTCTCTCACTCAGTACCCATATCATCCACCACGTCTGAAGTTAAATCCAGAGTTGGCTTCTGGTTTCACAACAAGGCATGCTTCACCCACTCTGCCAAGTATTAGTGAAAACAACGATCCTGCCAATCTGACTCTGACAATGTAGGCCTTAACCTACTCAACAAGTCATCTGCTTTGTAAACTGTAATCATTGTGACCTATAGAATCCCAGGAATTATAAATGTCAGTAAAAGTTTATTTGATGAGTAAATTATTTAAAAGGATAGTGAAATATAGAAAAACGTTTAATCATTTCCATTGCCTACTAAAGCCAACAAAATAAATTAAAAAATAATTTGTTTTGCTCTTCCATTTATCATTTACTCACCCTTTATATTTTTCAACACCACACTGTTACTACTTTCTCAGGCCTAGAACAGTTGAATAATTTATTTATTTACTATTTTCCTCATGAGACATTTCCCATTTTCCTTGGTATTATAATTAGAAGGGTGTGTATGAACTACCTGGGCAGTATCTGATACACTATTGGCTAATCATTGTGCGCAACAAACACTTTACTACTCTGTTGGGACTAACACTACCATAGTCAGCCACTAGATGTCAGTGAGATTACTTTTAGATCTAGCTATAGTTTAGCTAGATAGCTAGCTATATAATTTGACTGTTAACCGTTGTCTTATTGTTGATTGTTTGGTAGCCACAGTGGGGTCATACACTCAAATTGTAACAGACATACGCATTTTAGCCGAGGAAATAGAGTGAGTCTAAAGGCAGTATCAGATCATCGATCGGAACATTGTTAGCAACCCCTTCAAGGGCACGGTGTTACCGTGGTAATGACGACAACAATACTTGAGTCTGAGAATGTGGGTGGGAGAATGTATTCTGCTGCGCTGCCACTCGTTACTTGAAGCAGACTAGCAGTTGTAGTTTAATTTAAACTCAAAACAAACGTTTAATATCACAGTTTAAAACCCCTATGCATGTGAATTAAACAACGTCAATATTGCGGTAACACTGAGATTTTCGGGTAAAATATATCCTGCACTAGAATTCTTTAACGTTCCACTTCAATGGGCTAGCTACACAATAATGTGCCAAATTTGCTAGGATTGTTGAGTGCAGCTGTTAAGCAAAATGTCACAGAGTTTTATCAAATAAACCGGTACTTTGTATGCTACGTGTCAAAATTTTAGCACATGCAGCTAACTTTAAGACATGTAGCTAACCTTAAGACGTGTCTTTCTAAGACATGTCTGACTAATGTAAATTGTACAACAGCTGGACACTGGAATATGACTAGATTAAAACTTGTTTCGATTGCTCTAATCTTTTACTGACATTTGTCATTCCTGGGATTCCATAGTGACCTTTAAACTCTGGTTAACTTGCCCTTTCTGTGTACCGTACACAACTTGGGGCATGCTATGTGAATGCCTGGCATACTTCAGCTCACTGCTTAACATCTGCCACTCTAACAGTGACATGTGCTCCAGCAGATATCTCACTTTGGTCAACCCTAAAGACTACATACCCTTTGGTTGACGTTCATTTTAGTAAATTGCTTGCCAATGGCTGAAATATCTGTCCCAGTTATTATAGTGATTATCTTGTTATTTGTCTATTCTTTTAATATTTTGATTAATATTTAAGATAAATATTTTATCTTTATTTATTCGGTTTTATTCATTTGTAATATATTGTTCTGTGTTTTACCTTGTTTTGCAATATAATACCTTTGGTAAGGTTATCGTTGAAACTAAGAAACTCTTCTCAATCGACATATATGGTTTCAAAAACAATCAATGATTGCATTTTTTATTATTACAGAGTTCTGAGTCTAAAGTTATTTGTTGGAGGAGAGGGAAAAAGCAATATTTCTTGGATTTAACTGTCTAATTCCTAGAAACTTTTGTGGGTTTCCTTTAAAGTCCTTCTGATTTGTGTTGAACATTGATTCGTCAGTTGCTTGAATGACTGCCAATCAAGGCCTAAATCAGCTTTTCAGGCTTTAAACCACTCGACATCTATTTTGGTGTAACTTCAGACAATTTAGGAGTGAACCAGGGATTTCATCTGTATTTCACCCACAGTGTCTAGAAACAGACATGCTTATCTGCATAAATATAGAACAAATTGCACGAAAGACTGGTTGCGCCTGTCGCCCCGAATCCACCCCAGGGTTGTCTTGCTTCCACTTCATACACCTGCCTGATACTGTTGAATCACTCTGTCCGCTCACTCATCTCTGTCGCTCTCTTTCTCTCTTACTCTATCTCTCTCACTCTCTATCTATCTCTCTTGCTCTCTTTCTGTCTCGCTCTCTCTCTCTCTCTCTCTCTCTCTCATCAGAAGGAAGGTATGGGTTTCCACACAGCCATTGTTGGGTCATGCAGTGGAAGTGATAGCATCAGCTCACCCCAGTAATCGTATTGTCAGCTATATGCAGGGCTGGGAGGGAAAACCTGAGGGCTGTGAGCAGTGGTGTAACGGTAAAAAAAAAGGTGGGTGAACTATAAACTCCTCCAGGCAGTTGTGTTGAGACGAACCATCATCCATATCAACCAAAGCATTTTAAGTTTTTAAACTGTATTATTTAATTGCTTTTCATGCATGTCTATTAAAACAGTAGACCTAATGTCATTTTCTATAAAGTGAACACATTAAAAAAAAGAACACTAATAATATTATTTTTGAGTAGATGTCAGTAGCACATGAGGGAAGGTACCAACATAAGTGTAGCCAATATCAGGGAGACAGCAAAATCACTTCACATGATTGTATGTTTCACAGAAATAACAATGGAAATGTTGTTGTTTAACAACATACTAAAGGAATAGGCAAATAAAAAGAAACTCATTATATAATCACTGGGACTGTGTACTGGCAG
The DNA here is from genome assembly GCA_016801175.1 of Esox masquinongy. Lineage (NCBI taxonomy): Eukaryota > Metazoa > Chordata > Actinopteri > Esociformes > Esocidae > Esox > Esox masquinongy. Next base: position 9,784 of record JACXGI010012736.1, on the reverse strand, counting down.
ATATTCCAGTCATGTAGCAGGAAAAGACAACGAAACTGAATGATTACGAAAACTCTCCCATCAATACACTTGATGAGCCCTCAAAATATATTTTTTTCTTCATGTCACCTCGGAGGCTCTAAAAATGTTTTTTTTCAATTTTTTGGTTACAAAATAAGCAATGCATGACCTATTTCAAGAAAAGGTTTTTTCACATCTTTTGGAAAACTTGGTAAGTTTTGTAGAATCCACTTTCATTCACAGTTACAATGAAGACAAAACGATCTGTGCAAAATTCTTAAAACAAGTATACAAGTATGTTAACTGTGCACTAACCAGAATTTAATATGAAAGAAATACTTTATAGAGTTAATAGATCTGCATGAAAACAAATAAAATAATAGTTTAAAAAAAAAAATTTGAAGACTTAAAAATCACCTGAAGACTTGATAGTTCACCCACCTTTTTCATGCCAACCAATCAATCAATCAAATTTATGTTATAAAGCCCTTTTTTCTATCAGCATTTGTCACAATGTGCTTTTACAAACACCCAGCCTAAAATCCCAAAGAGCAAGCAACAACAGTGTTGATGCACAGTGGTTAGGAAAAAAACCCTAATAGGGTTGAAACTTTGGAAGAAACCTAGAGAGGAACCAGGTTCTGAGGGGTGGTCAGTCCCCTTTTGGCTATGCTGGGTGAAAATTTTAAGAATACAAATTATCCATAAGTCAGCAGCATGACCAGATGAACAAGGACAGGGACAATCATGGGGGCGAGTCAGCAGAGTTGCAGCCGAAATTGTCAGGTGTCGTCAGCTACTTTATCTGCAACACAACCAGGAGGACTTTGGACAGCCTAAATCCTCTGGGCTGAGACAAGGGGTCCAGTGACACTGTGGCCCTATCCTAGGGTAACCCCTATGGTGAAAGAATGAAACATAGATGAGTTATCATCCCTTTCCTAGGTGAGATGCATTATGTTGTCAATCATTCCTTTCCTAGGTGAGATGCATTATGCTGTCATTGTCTCGTTACGTCTCAGTGACTCCCTAATGCCGGGTGGGAGCCTGCCACTGTAGTTCAACTGTGTTGTTTTTGTCAAAGGAGTGTGCCCTCTCACACATTAATTCTGCAAGATTCCTGCTTGAGCGAGCAGTGTGGAAAGATGCAGACCAGCTTGGTGGGTTGTTTCTCAGGTGATGCATGTCCTGATGATCAACTCTCCCGTGCTTTTCGGGAGTGTCTGCGAAAGACAAGACCATAACATTTGGGCAACAGGTGGCCTAGCATTTAGAGCATTGGAACAGTAAGGTGATTTATCGATCAGTTCTTGAGAAAATGACTTAACACGCATTGTTCCAGGGTCACAGTCACTAAAAGCAGATCCCCAGCATGTTCCCTCTCTTAGGAGATTTCTCAGGAGAGAATTAGAATTTACGATTAGACACCATTTTACTGGAGCTGGACGAATATAAACACCTACAGTAGTATTTGACCTTTGAAATACGAAATGGAGATTTTTTAATATAAACATCCAGTATTTGACTTTTGAGATGTTTAATAGACATTTTGGAGAAAAAGACATTTTACAAGGAATAAATCCAAGTGAAGTACTTGATCAATTTGTGGCCTGACAGCTTAGAAGGTCAATCTATGAATCCTGTGAATCAGGTTTTAGATCTCACCACAGTACCAAAACTGCAGTCATTAACGTCACCAGTGGTTTACTATTTGCATCTGACTGTCTCTATTTTCTGTTATGTTACTCGATATATGTTGAGCTGATTATGGTTTATCATGCGGGGGAATATAACGGTAATCAAACACACTGGAGACGCATGTCATCTTCCAGCATGGGTGGACGATTCATGCTCGTGAACAAATATTATTTGCGTCTCGCCGACCAGCAAATGGACCACAAACTCATCAGGGGGTGCTAAGGCTGCCTTTATCAATTGAGTTAGCTATTACCTTGCATTATGGGGAGAAGACAGTCCTGCTTGCACCTTCATGGATTGTACTGTCAAAATTCCAAACAATATTCCATATATTCCAGTTCAAAAATCTCCAAACAGTATTCCATATTAGTTCTGTCGAACAGCTATGCTAATAGTTAGCTTTTCAAAGCTTTTCAAATAAGCACAGCCATGGTTTCTTCAATAGCAAGTATATTTTTTCAAGTTTTGAGCATACTGCTTCTCTCTGATGCTGCAGCTTGTTTGACGCGTATGTACTTTTCAACCTGTGATAATGCCTATATGACAATGACTGAGTGACTACATTGTTTGCTCTTTGGCGCTATCTAGGCAATACCTTAGAGACCTGGTTGTTCATGTCAATGGCCCAAAGTGGTCCTTTAACACTGAGCCCATAGAAGTCATATGATGAAATCCCTAGTATCTTATTGGTGCAGCCCCCACTCCATAGGCAAGCAACTGATATGCAATCCCACCACTGGGCGTTCTGCACAACATCCAGAGCAGCTGACAGAATAGTGGGTGAATGAAAAGCTTGTATATTTTTTAAATAGTAAAATGTAAAACCACACATTTACCACACTATGTTACAGAATTTGTTACATAAGATGTTATTTTAGATTCACACTTGCTGTATTTATGTTAGATGTAGAGTGTGGAAACATGAGGCAGAACATCCTTCACTGAATCCTATATACATGTTGATGAGGCTTCTTCTCAAGCACAATTAAATTTAAGTGACAACTGTTATTCATTCAGAGTAAATGTGACTGTACGCTTCCATTGCTATGCTGAAGATGGAAATCTTCATCTGCCTATGGAACCCAGTGACATCACACTGATATCAAACTTAGTCTGGTGATGTCGATGTCAGGGCCGTAAACGTCTTCATCTTAACTTCAGACTTAAATTATTCTTTTTTGGACCATGAAAACCTACAAATGCACCATCAAACAAAACAATCTGCAAATGTTTTTGGGGTGTAATAGACCCTGATCTCTCATTCAACTCCCGCATGAAGAAGCGCGTTATTTTCCTTTCATCCAAGGAACATTGGATCATGCAGAAACCTTCTCCAGTTTACTAATGCACAAAAGTAATCCTTCTTCACATCCTGTCAGACTCAAGACTACAAAGTTTTGCCATTAACGTACAGAGGCTTAAATGGCTACGCTCCCACCAACCATAAAGAAATGTTTGAAACCACACATACAAACTAAAACACTCAAATTACTGGATGCCAACCTTTTGGTCATCCCAAAAAAGCCATTAGACAGCTGGGGCAGGTCTTGTCCTATAGGGAAGCTCTTACATTATGTCCTACAGGAGAGGTCTTACTTCATGTGGTGCTTTTGTTCCTCCTTCACTATTTTCATTTTTAAAAAAACTCTGCTCATTTACGTCACTTTGTTTTCATCATCGTACTTTACCTGGCTATTACGTTGTTATCATATTTTTGTTTATCCTTTATGGTTAATTTACCGTGAAGTGGGTTGTGAAATTCACTTTGACTAAATTACGTTTTAATTTATTGTTGTTAATAATGGCCATTTAGTGCTCATTCCTGTCCCACCTGCCTCATCTAAATTCACCACTAGCACTTATCCTCACTGGAGGATAATTTTGGAAATATTCCATGTCTTTGAGCATTTCATTTACTCAGCTGCTGAAGTATGCAAAATATGCCTCAATGCGAAGATCCTCATTCCACCTATTAGCAGAACCAGGTCAGATTTAATATTTAGGAAGGCAGCTTCTAGTTGAGGAGGAGTTACAGTATGTGCTTCATTACCCCTTCATTACCCCTTCATTACCCTAACCCTCCTATTCATTACATATTGTGGCGTAAATAAACCCTGGCCTGCATCTGCGTCGAGCCAACACCCCCGTGGGGACCCATCTGGCTGGAGTCTGTGAAATGGGGCCCTTGAACGCAGCCCAGCTGCTATCCTTTGACTCTGTTCTTGACAGGGCACACCTCCCCTCAAACAGGCTTTGTCAGGGGGTGGATAAAAGGGCCACAGGAAAGCAGCTCGAGGTAGAGCAGGGAGTGGAAGAAGAGAGAGAAGAGCCGGATGCTGTACACTGCCCTGTAGGTTTTTAAATATTTTCAATGATATTTACACTTCTTCTGAGATTTTCCATCAATAAAACGCATTCCAGGGTCCAAAACACTGGCACTGTCGGTCACCTGTTTCTCTCCCCGTTACAATAGTTGTTCATTATTTTGAAATAAGGAAAAAGACTTTGCTGTTGAAATGTTTGCTTTGGTGCCATATTATTGGATTACAGGCTATTGACAGCTCTTTGGTTAATTTGAAACACACTCAAACTCGTAAAACCAAGAAAGCTTTCTCTGTCTCCATCTCTCTGTCGGACCTGAAGCTACTGCTCTGGCCAAAGCCCAGGGAAGACGATGGCAAAGGGCATATTTGTTTTTGCATGAAGTCTATCTAGACTCTGGTCTCTTTTCTTCTCAGGTCCTTTAAGCAACTCATTCACTCCTCCGTTTGATTGCTGCATGGGTATTCAGAGCACTCAGAGGTGCAACGATTCCTCTGCATCCCTATTTGACTGAAAAACACAGAATCATCTCCCTTGGAGATTTCATTCCACCCGCTGTATCTGTTTTACTGGAGAAAAGGGCAATCTTGCTTTACTTACTTTTGCCAGTTTGCTGGTAAAGTTGTGTTTTCCCTCATGGGAATAACTCCTCGAAAGTAACTGGTTGAATAAATAATATAATCCAGTATGAATAACAAGCAGAGTCAGGCCTCCCGTCAAACAGCCCTCTTCAGTTTAGGAATAACCAAGAGTTTCAGGTTAATCTTCTGACACAAAAACGTTTTTTTGCCACATGAGCTTCAACACAGTGAACAATGTAATTGCCCCAAATGACCTGGCGTCTCAACAGCCCTGATGATCTGTTAATTGAGGGGTCCTCCCTGTTGATTGATGGGTTCAAACATAATTGATTAAATCAAAAAGGTGTTTCTCACATCCCCCCACCCCCCGTTGTCACTTGTCTAAGAAATGAAGATGAATTAACATATTTTTTTGGGGAGGAACCAAGGAGGATCAGCGCATTAGGCAAAGCTTAACGGCACCACATGCCTCTGATTGTTGTAATTGCTCAGCAGTTGATTTGGCTAATCGTCACCGTAGGAACACAATCTGTTCCGAGTAGCCGTCGCGGCTGCCGAGAACCATCAGATGCTGTGGGGCTTAACACGACATTACACCTATGGGTCTGTATACCGTGGGGGGAACTGGGGACAAACACGCTTCTGCCTGACCGTGGCACACGCCTCGCTGTGATCCCGGCAACACACTAGGACACGGCACAATCCTGCCATGCCCGATTTGGTTTAGAGGGAGACTGTGAGGCCAATTTAGAGGAAATGTCAGATGATATTATCTCCTAATTGTGATCCTGAAGTGTTTCTGTGATGATTTATCTGTTGTCCTCAACTCTCCTCAAGCACAAATGGCACGTCTTGTGGCCACGGGCTCGGAGAGTCTCTCGCCAGTTGACATGTTTGATGTGACTAAAAGCATGTGTTTGAAGAATGAGCAGCAACATTTACATATACTGTGTGTGACCACCTCAGGAAATGGCTTCCTTTATAGGACCGGTGTCAAACATGGGCATGTCAGTACATGGTCCAATCAAGCCCATGGGTGGTTTGAGTACAAAATAATCAAAATAATAAGAAAATAAAAAGAAGTATTAATATTTTTTTATTATTTATCTCCACATCTCCAAAGTTCATAATTGGTTCATAGGTAATCTTTGGGAAAGTATGTGGTGTTTCTCACTGACATTCATCAAAGGACATGTAATATGTGGAAGGTAAAGCGTTGGTTTTGGTTTAAGGATTTGACTGGCAAGAACATGTTTTTTGTCCTCCGTTATAGGCATTGGATCAGAAGATAAACTGGACTACAGGCAGTTCAGTCAGGATCAGCAGAAGTGGATCTGGACTGCAGGCAGTTTGGACAGGATCAGTAGAAGTGGATCTGGACTGCAGGCAGTTCGGACAGGATCAGTAGAAGTGGATCTGGACTACAGGCAGTTCGGACAGGATCAGAAGAAGTGGATCTGGACTACAGGCAGTTCGGACAGGATCAGTAGAAGTGGATCTGGACTATAGGCAGTTTGGACAGGATCAGTAGAAGTGGATCTGGACTACAGGCAGTTCGGACAGAGCGGTGAGCGGTTCCAGGGGTCGGGAGGGTTGGTCCTGTGGAGGGGTGGGATATGAGGACAGGATCTATTCAAACTAGTACATGTGACAGAGATGGAATCAGATGCAGTGACGGGGAGAGAAAGGCATTTGGGACAGAAATGAAGAAGGCAGACTGGGAAAACTGTTTATGTGTGAATTTGTAAGGGGTGGATATGCCTATAGAAAATTGGAATTTGCACTGCAAACATTTTTGTTCTACATTTTCTCCATTCTATTTTGTAATGGATTCCAATGGATTTAGCTTGCGGCCAAATTATTACACTTCATGACGCAACTCATGAATCATTCATTCATACTCCATCCTTGATTAAAAAAATACGGATTTCTAAAATAGATCCCCAATTCCCCAGATGTGTATAATTCATTATTAATTTTGACAGAGAAATTTTCACATTTCTCTCATTCGCACCTCTTGAGAATGAGGAATAGGCACATACCGAATTTCTTACCGTAGTTCACTCTATTTCAATGGTAGCTGACACTGAAAAGCCACAAATGCATACAATAATGCCATCTGAATGTTGACCGTTAGATTGTCCCCTGGTATTAGTTCAAGGAGACAGTGCAGTCCCTTACTTGAAAAGGCCACATATCTGGGCTATGCCAGTATAATAATGGCGACATTATATGTTCGCCAATATGCCAAGAGAACAAACTCTTGAAAACTCTCGACTGTTGTTTCTCAGGAAGTACAGTAGTACAGACCACTTCCATCAGACGGGGACAACTTCCCCGTCTGACAGAACAGGTCGTATACCCCACCCCCTGTGCCTCATTGGTTAATTACATATACTAGACCATCTGTGATTGGATGGCACTGCACTGCATCCACACTGCATCCACGAACCAGGGTGACAGTGACAGATGACAGTGACAGTTGATGAGCCCGATGCCATTCACTTGTCAAAAGCCCCCTATTCCCAATAAGGCCAAGGTCATTTGTACTCTGTTGAAGGGAATAAGTAAATATGTTTCCCTGTCGTCTTAGCATGAGGGAAAAGCATGGTGAGAGCAGTAATATTAGTACTCTCTTCCTAGTGACGTCACTGTGATCTTAATGGTTTGCAAAGTGATGGGAAGTTTGGGGGATGAATATGTATGAGTTTACCATGCAACGACGAGAAGAAAAACATAGATCAAAAGAAGGCCTCAGAAGCCCAAAATACATGACCTGTGTCCATATTGGAAAAGTGTTGTGCATTATGAGTGTCAGTCTAGGGTCAGGTCTCTGCTGTCCATGGAAACTCATTCATTTTTATCTGAAAAGCTGAAGATATTCTATATCAGCACAAGGCCCAGGAATACATCAAACTGCATGATACACTGTAGGCTGTGGTAACTAGGCTGTGGTAACTAGGCTGTGGTAACTGTAGGCTGTGGTAACTAGGCTGTGGTAACTAGGCTGTGGTAACTGTAGGCTGTGGTAACTAGGCTGTGGTAACTGTAGGCTGTGGTAACTAGGCTGTGGTAAATGTAGGCTGTGGTAACTAGGCTGTGATAACTCTAGGCTGTGGTAACTGTAGGCTGTGGTAACTAGGCTGTGGTAACTGTAGGCTGTGGTAACTAGGCTGTGGTAACTAGGCTGTGGTAAATGTGTAACTAGGCTGTGGTAAACCTTGAGCACATACAGAGTACCCACTCCTTGAACACGATCCTTGAACACGATCTATCAAACCCTTCATTAAAATGTGTTTGCGTACTTGCAACTTACACGAGTCCTTTCGTCTGTTTGTCATCCTTAGTGAACACTGAGAAGGTCAGAGCTGTTTTGTGTGGCCACTATCTCTTTTCTCACTTTCTGCGTGTGTTTTCTTTCCCTCCACAACTTCACCTTTGAGGCTAGTTGGTTTGGACCATTACAGTACATTTTTTTAGGCAAAAACGGCTCAATCCCAATATCTAACTTGCCCCAGCAATTCCTTTCTAAAATCTTTTCTGCACAAGAATAAACTGGGTTGTTGTGTGATTACTGCTGACCTCTAAAGTATTTCAAGGTTGGAGATAGTCCTGTAGAAACACATTAACAGCTCATTTATCTCTTGATCTCGCAATCCTGGAGATTAAAGGCCAGTCAGGCCACTGGAGGGTGAACAAAATTTTATTATTTTTTTTGCCTCTAGATGAGTGCATATTTTAAAATGTCTCTGGCTCTTTTATGGCTTTGCAATTGCCTTACCAATGTCATTTCTTCATTAAGTTACGACAACAAGGATAACTGTCATCAAAATGAATAAACATTCGGAGGTAGTTTGTTCAATGTTTTGTCATCATGTAGACCTCTAGTCTTAGTTTGTGGAAAATGGCAAAACATTTCATGTTGTAAGTAATAGAATTCCTAGTTTTTGTGGCCAATGGTGGACAAGCAGCCTAAGTTGCTGTCTCTGAGGTCTACTGTTGTGCTGCAGCGTGAGTTCAAATTCAACATACCGCTCTTTCAGTAAAAACTCTGCCTCTTATCTTTCTCAACTGTCCTGTCTAATAAAGCATAAAATGCCTGATAGAACTTTTTTTAAAGAATGCTCATTAAAATCACTGCCTGGATGGATATAAAAATATTGTTTTAAACCTATACTACACTTACAAATTTGCCAACATTTGAAATGAAGAAACACTCAAAAACAAAAACACTTAAAAGCTCTTTCTCAAAATCTGTTGATTGACCTTCCCAAAGGAATTTGATAAGGCCAATTAATATTCTAGATAAAGGTTGTGGCTGTTGTTTCTCATGGTATGGAACTGTAGATCTGTATAGGATGAGTACAGGATGAGTACAAGATGAGTACAGGATCAGTACAGGATTATGAAATTTACACGTGCAATGTGTTTGATCTGAAGATAGTTCAGGTCTGTTCTGACGCCGCCTTGACAACCATGTGATGTGCAAGACATTCTTAAATGTTCCACAAAATGACATCCCATAATTTCCCACAGGATTTATGGCGAATACAGTAGATCCTTCAGTAATCTTGGCAACCAGAAATAAAATTCCCCTGAAAAAGTTTGTAATTTCCTGGTTTTTTTATGGAGGAATACCCCAAAGAATTGTCATTATAATTTTACATAGAAGACTCATGAATGTGTGAATGCAAGTCACCTGGCTATCATGAGACAGATAAATCAGAATAAGTCTGTCAGAGATGTGTCACTTGATCACAAGGAGCTTTTCCAGTGTGAATGCAAGTCAACCTGGCTATCATGAGACAGATAAATCAGAATAAGTCTGTCAGAGATGTGTCACTTGATCACAAGGAGCTTTTCCCATCACGCTTGTTGTGGTATGGAGTTTCTCTGTACCTCTGCTATGCCAACCCAATCACAGGTGCTGGGGTATTCAGCTAAGTGTTACATTTCATGTGTTACTTATTGGCTTCTTTGCCAATCAGCTCTCTGGACCAGACAGGAGACAATCCATCATGCCCATTTTCTCCCTCTCTGTTTGTGTACAAGTGGAGGTAATTAGAGGAACTCTTTCCCTCTCTCTGGCAGCCCACAGGTATGGAGGCAGAAGCCTTTCTCTCCTCAGCAGTCCATGAGGACAGAAACAGAGCTCTCCTTCCCTGGCAGTCCATGAGGACAGA
>JACXGI010012735.1:0-21981 GCA_016801175.1 Esox masquinongy | reverse complement strand
ATTGCATTCAATCTGTTTATTACATAATACGGTGGATTATTACAAAATGCGGATGTTACTACATAATGAAGGGAAAATGTATTACATTTTGTCAAGTTATTACATAATGTGTTGTTACAGACCCTCTTTCAAAGTCACTTAGATGGTTTCCTTTTTACATCTTAATTCAAAATCGAGGTAAACTGGGCCTGCTCAGCAATTTTCATGCCACAGGGCATGATAGGATGTTAGTAGCTTAATTGTATCATATAGTGCACCTGTATGGAAGCATCTGCATTTGCTATGCTCCTCCGCTCATTCATTCAGGTTTTTCCTTTAATTTGTCACCCATCTGTACATAAACATAAATATTCATATACTTTGACTGCAAAGGTTTTCTGGTGAGACTTGGCCAAGCAGTGCCTCAGAGAGTAAGAGGATGTGAAAAACTTACAAAGACCTTGTGGTCATAGAATATCAGTTAGAATAGCCTGTATTTGCTAACTTGGTGTTACGGTGCTGATTGTGATGGACAACATACAGGGACAGACAATATCTAAATGCACACTTCACAAAAAAACTGTTTTAAATTGCCACATGTTTTAAATTGCCACATGTCAGCAGAGAACTGTTTTAAATTGCCACATGTCAGCAGAGTTCTTCCAGTTCTCTGCTGACATGTGGCAATTTACAGCTGATGCTTCCACTTTCACTTCTATTTAAACACAGTGGAACAATTCTAAACATATATTTGTATTAATGTGGTTCACCTAATCGTGTTTGCCATTGTTTCAATATTGATCCACCATTGCTCTGGGGAGACGGACAAGTGTGTTTATCTAACTCAAGGGTGTCTTTTTGTCGGTGACAATTAGGCTCACACAGGGAGAGATCCTGTTTATTGGAAGTTAGGCAGGCAGGCAGGCTACGGTAAGGTGAGTGCTGCGTTTCATGAACGATATTAAGACCTAAGTATTATCCATATCTTCATTTAAAAATATAGCAGTTCCACATTCCACAAAATGTTTCTAGTTCCATTATGGTTGTTTAACTTGTTTTTCATATTTTGACATGACACATAAACACCAATTATCATTAGAAATATTAGAGCCTTCTATACATACACATATTTGGCAGTTGAAATATGATATTTGAGATGAGTAACAAAATATTCCAGTGAAAAACAATAATGGAAAAAACCCAGAGTGTCCTTGAGAAGAAAGGATACACTGTCGAGAAGGAGATAGAGAATGGTGTCATTGCTGTAGACAAAGATGGTGACCGATTTGTTATTAAAGAAATCAAACTTGAGGTGAGTGGGCACTAATATAAATATAATCTCTATATATTACATTTTATATTATAAAATTAAATAGATATTTGTGTAGGCACTGGGCGCCAATGTGTTTATTAGTTTTCTTAAATTTTCTTTTGTAACCAAACGATTACAGTAGTGCTTTATCTTAATTTTTCACTCTACTTCTACCTCATGAGGAACTTTCTATTGTGCTCTCTAGGACTCTGGCACTGGCGTGTTTGCTCTTGTAAAAAATATTCCTCTGCCATACTCTACACAACTCACATCTTATTTTATACTTTAAACTATAGTATATTGTGATTTTAAATTGAGTAGAATTTCATTTGGTGTTACAAATCACATCCTGAAACATTTTAATTTGTAAGCTTATCAATTACATATTTTTTAAAAAAAAGGTGTGCAGTCAAAAGGTAACCAGTATCAAATATAACTTCACATTGATTTAAAAGGAAACACAACTAGGTCATATATAAACATCTCTATGATCTCTAATGTCCAGTATTTGGTATGTATTTAGTACAGTTTTTTTTTTTTTTTGCTTGAACAGACATCAGATTCGACCTCTGATGCTGAATACATATTCTCTGAGATGGGAAATCTACTGCAAATAAATCACCCGCATATTGCAAACTACAAAAACTCTTTTCAAGGTAACTAATTTTTTTAGGTTATTTTTCAGTTTTGAAAAAACAATTTGAGTGGTTTCCACAGATTAAAATATTATGTAGTGTACATTTAAAAACGTAGTATTATTTTCACACAAACTATGTATTTCTACAGATGGTAATAGTTACTATGTAGTTATGGACCATTGTGAGGGTGGAGATCTGTCACAGAAGATAAGAGACAGTATGGAGACTGGGACCCCTTTCTCAGAAGAACAGGTGTTTCAAAATAATAGCATATTAGTTGTGTTCCTGGCTGACTATTTTAGTGATGTCGTTTGCATAAAAGGTTGCATGTCAAGTCATTAACTGTGCACTCGTGTATTTCATTGTTTTATCATCGTTGATTTGTTCATCTGACGAGGTGTTTTTTAAATTTAGCCTGGAACACAGAATTTAGTTCTGCAGCCAAATTCAGCCTGGAACACAGCCATTTTCAATGATGATACTGCATCCAAACTATGTTGCTCCATGTTAAACCAAAGTTATTAACTGTATTTCTTCCCAGATCATGGACTGGCTAATTGAGATCTGTATGGCCGTTAAGTGTGTCCACGACACAGGCCTTCTTCACAGAAACCTGAGACCAGAGGTAAAAACTGGCCTCTTTCAAAAAGTGGGCTGGATTCAAACCCATTCTGCATTGGGCCTAGTCCCCTGGACCATCCTAAGCCACCACACTGGTCTGTCACGTGGTTCTCAACACTCTCATTGGGGACCCCCAGGTTTTCCATGAATTTGACCAACTCCAGAAATAGCACACCTGATTCAAATGGTCAACTAATCATTACACTTTGATTACATGAATCAGAGGCCTGTGCTACAATAGAGGGTTGAGAGGTTAGCAGAGTAACTACTCAGGTGAGGATAATTGATGTGACAAAATCCGGCTTAAAGTTTTTACCTAGGTAAATGTGTATTGCAGCATATTATTCAGAACTAGTACCGCATACTGTAAAAGTACCCAAAACGTTTGGCAACAAACACACAAAAAAATGCGGATTCCAAAATAATCTAAAAACCAAAGTCTACAAACAAAATGCAGAGTACTTTTGCAAGATATTGTATTTAGTTAAAATTATCTTCAGAGAATTACCTTGAGATGTCTAAATGCACATACTAATTGCAAGTAGACTACCTCAGCAATATTCTCAGAAATTATGTAAGTGTAAAACATGTTATTTATTTGTCATGTTTGTGACCTTTGATTGCTTTAGTTGATTATACTGACTATAAGTTGCTCTGGACACAAAATGACAGAAAGTGCAAATGTTGTTAGGGCGGCAGCAGGGCCGGCCCTCCCATTAGACTACATTTGTCAGCCCCCTAGGGCAGCACTTGAATTTGAGGTTGCATTTGGACAATTGGCTGCCTCCCTACAGCGTGACCATTGGCTGGCGCCCTCGGGCGCCCCTGATCGGCTCGTAGCCTTGCTGCAGTTGCTCGCGCTTCTCCTGTAGTTCACTCCCACGATCCTTGGTAGCTAGAGGCCACCTTAGGTGGAGACTAAATAAATAAATGCTTAAACTGAAGTTAGAAAATCAAATTCAATGTAAATCAACTACATTTGGTAAGGCTGGGTCATTGATATAAAGCTTATGTTACACTGCTCCAGCGAAACGAGGCCAGCCATGGATTTATGAAGCACTTGTTTCTAAAGCTCCAATGATCTCACTCTTTTTTTGTAATTCGGGAATATTAAAATATCAGTTAAATATGTGCTATTTTTATTGTAATTGTAACAATTATGGGATCGTGCAATGTGGGATAACAGACGGCATATTATTAATAAGACATTTAGTTTCCTACTATAGGTAGTTGGCTGCGAAGTAACTCTCTAATGCAGGGGTTCAAGTTAAATTCCCTTTTGGTAAGGGACCTCCCATATGTGCACGTGTGCACCAACATTTTTATGGGCATAATCACAGAATTACATATATAATTGGAGCATATACACCGATCAGCCATAACATTATGACCACTGACAGATCTGACCACTCTTCTCCGTTCATCTCCTTTGTTCTGCTGATGTTAAGGGGGAGGTTGCTGTCCAGGCACCACAATGGCATCACATCCTCCCTGTAGGCCGACTCTTCATTGGTTTGTTTTTGTATGAGGCCTGAAACCTTGGTGTCATCTGCACAGTTGATTATGGTCTTTGACATGTGGGAGTCACATAGTCATTGATAAACCGAGAATAAAGCTGAGATTTCAGTTTTTGCATTCATCTTCATTTCAAAACTGCACCTAAACAAATTCTGTCTAGTTGGTGTTTCCAAAATGTTTTAGCTGGTATCAGTTAAAATTTTATCTGATCTTGTTTCAATAAAAACAAATATTTGTTTTTGGTTAGAAATTCTACAACCCTGTTTCCCAAAAAGTTGGGACGCTGCGTAAAACGCAAATAAAAACAGAATGCAAAGTGCAAATCAATTACTCCTATATTTAATTGAAAATAGTACAAAGGCAACATATAAAACATTGAAACTAAGAAATGTTATTGTTTTTGGAAAAATACAGGCTCATTTAAATTTGGTTCCAGCAACACGTTTCAAAAAAAGTTGAGACAGGGGCATGTTTTTTAATGTTGCATCACCTCTTCTTTTAACAATACTCTGTAATCGTTCGGGAACTGAAGAGACTGATTGCTGTAATACTGAAAGTGAATTCTTGCTTTAATATAAGATTGGAGCTGCTCAACAGTTCAGGGCCTCCATTGTCGTATTTTTCACCAAGTACTTTTTACTTTGATTACTGGTTTGTATCAATAATGCCTCAATGAGGGTTTGTGGTATATTGTCAATATAACATGGATAAGGGCTGTATCCAGGTACAAGGTAATTGGGAAAACTACTCTTAATCTTGTATATTGATAATAGCACATACCATACAGTTAACTAGTTCAGGATAACAACCAATTGTTAATCCTATGGGAGTTTCTGAGGAGAGGTTTGTGAACCACTAATGTCCTGAGGAATTGTGTTACATTTCAATGTTTAAAGAAAATGATCTAGAATACAGCCTTAAGACATGACATGTGATATGAAGTGTTAAGTTCCATGTTATTTTCAGTAAACAATCCACATTTCTTTGTTGACAACAGAATATCGTCCTCACTAAATTTGGGACACTCTGTTTGGGAAATTTTGGAAGAGTCACAGTAAAGTATGGTACTTTTTTTAAATAATTAATTGTAAAAGTATCTTCTACTACAGCAGATTATTTTCTTGTTTGATGATTGACTCCTGTGTTTGTGTTCTACCAGTGGTAAAATATCTTCAGAGAATGGAGCATTGGCCTATTTAGGTCCAGAGATTCTAAAAGGTGAAATATATAACAACAAAAGGTAATTTCAAAATCTTTCCCAACAAAATTATATTAATAGCAAGCTGCAACCCTGGGATAAAATGTTCAGCTGAAGAAAAAAATTATTCATGCTTTGGTCTTGCCCAAAAAATAGTGGCCACATTCTAGAGGATCATAATGCCACATAGTCGTTGTATCATAAATAACAACTATTGTTATGTTTCATGAATAATATTGTTTACCCAAGAAACATTGTGGTTTTGTTCCTCTCGAACACGACATGACATGGCAACTGAAGCGGTGAAATGGTTGCCAATTGCACAGCAAGAGGAATGCACAACGGATGGCTAACATACAGTAAGGTCTGGAAATAATTGGACACTGACACAAGTTTTGTTATTGTGGCTGTTGACCAAAATATATTCAGGTTACAGTTAAATAATGAATATGGGGTTAAAGTGCAGTCTCTCTGCTTTAATTTGAGTGTATTCACATCCAAATTGGAGAAAGGGTTTAGGAATTACAGCTCTTTAATATGTAGCCCCCTCTTTTTCAAGGGACCAAAAGTAATTGGACAGTTGACTCAAAAGCTGGGAGCTATTCTTTTTTTTTCCCCGATCAATTAAGTAGAGATCTCAATGCAAGTGAAACAAGCCATCCATAAACTGCAAAAAAAAAAATCCATCAGAGAGATAGCAGGAACACTGAGAGTGGCCAAATAAACAGTTTGGTACATTCTGAGAAAAAAAGAACACTGGTGAGCTCTGCAACACAAAAAAGAGTGGTGGATGATCGTAGGATACTTTCCATGGTAAAGAAAAACCCCTTTACAACATTTAGCCAAGTGAAGAATACTCTCCAGGTTGAAGGCATATCATTATCCAAGTCTACCATAAAGAGAAGACTTCACGAGAGCAAATACATAGGGCTCCCCACAAGGTGCAAATATTCATAAGCCTCAAGAATAGAAAGGCCAGTCCAGTTCTGGAACAGCATTCTTTGGACAGATGAAACTAAGATCAACCTGTACCAGAATGATGGGAAGAAAAAAGTATGGAGAAGGCTTGGAACGGCTTATGATCCGAAGCATACCACATCATCTGTAAAACACGGTGGAGGCAGTGTGATGGCATGGGCATGCATGGCTTCCAATGGCACTGGGTCACTAGTGTTTATTGATGATGTGACAGAAGACAGAAGCAGCCAAATTAATTCTGAAATGTATAGGGATATACTGTCTGCTCAGGTTCTGACAAATTCAGTGAAGTTGTTTGGATGGCGCTCCAATTTACAGATGGACAATGAACCAAAACATACTGCGAAAGCAACCCGGGACTTTTTAAGGCAAAGAGGTGGAATATTCTTCAATGGCCGAGTCAATCACCTGATCTCAACCTGATCGAGCATGCATTTCACTTGCTGAAGACAAAACTTAAGCCAGGAAGACCCACAAACACATAACAACTGCAGTCAATGCTTGGTAAAGCATCACAAAGGAGGAAACCCAGCATTTGGGGATGTCCATGCGTTCCAGACTTCAAGCAGTCATTGCCTGCAAAAGATTCTCAACAAAGTATTAAAAATGAAAATTTTATTTCTGCTTGTGTTAATCTGTCCAATTACATTTGAGCCCCTGAAATAAGGGGACTGTGTATAAAAATGGTTGCAATTCCTAAACATTTCATACAATATTTGTATTGAACTTTGACTTAAAGTCTACACTTCAATTGCATCTCGGTTCTTTCATTTCAATTCCATTGTGGTGGCGTACAGAGACAAAATTATGAAAATTTTTCAATATCCAAATATTTCCAGACGCATCTGACACAATCATCCACTTGTCCCACATTCGGATGTTTTAAATTTAGTTAACATTCCCCTCTGTGACCAAGAACTAATGGCATAGTGATGCATTGAGAAAAAGTATGATTGTCCTCCTGAATAAAATATTGAATGTAAAATGTCAATGTTAATTATATAGTGTATTTTAACGGTGACAGAACATTTGTTTTGTTCCACAAAATGTTTGATTTCACAAATTTCGATGAAACATAGTGTTGAACTTGAATTTCTCTCAGGCCCTTGATACAATGTAGGCGTATAATGTAATTACTGGCAATTAAAGAGAATTTAGTAAAATCCCTATCTCCATGCATTGCTATTTAGGAAAAGGTAGATTTTAGCTAGCTAACCACGAAAGAAAACAACATAACCATGAGATAATTTTCCTGACAAACTTCTTTGGAATTTGTATAATTGGTGTAATTTCTTGCACAATAAACATTCTTATTTGACCGCTGACTCTTTTTAGTTACAATGAGGGAAAAAAGTATTTGATCCCCTGCTGATTTTGTACATTTGTCCGCTGACAAAGAAATGATCAGTCTATAATTTTAATGGTAGGTTTATTTGAACAGTGAGAGACAGAATAACAACAAAAAAATCCAGAAAAACGCATGTCAAAAATTTTATAAATTGATTTGCATTTTAATGAGTGAAATAAGTATTTGATGCCCTCTCAATCAGAAAGATTTCTGACTCCCAGGTGTCTTTTATACAGGTAACGAGCCGAGATTAGGAGCACACTCTTAAAGGGAGTGCTCCTAAACTCAGCTTGTTACCTGTATAAAAAACACCTGTCCACAGAAGCAATCGATCAGATTCCAAACTCTCCACCATGGCCAAGACCAAAGAGCTGTCCAAGGATATCAGGGAATAGATTGTAGAAGGCTGGAATGGGCTACAAGACCATCGCCAAGCAACTTGGTGAGAAGGTGACAACAGTTGGTGCGATTATTCATAAATGGAAGAAACACAAAAGAACTGTCAATATCCCTCAGTCTGAGGCTCCATGCAAGATCTCACCTCGTGGAGTTGCAATGATCATGAGATCGGTGAGGAATCAGCCCAGAACTACATGGGAGGATCTTGTCAATGATCTCAAGGCAGCTGGGAACATAGTCACCAAGAAAACAATTGGTAACACACTACGCCGTGAAGGACTGAAATCCTGCAGCGCCCGCAAGGTCCCCCTGCTCAAGAAAGCACATGTACAGGCCCGTCTGAAGTTTGCCAATGAACATCTGAATGATTCAGAGGAGACCTGGGTGAAAGTGTTGTGGTCAGATGAGACCAAAATCGAGCTCTTTGGCATCAACTCAACTCGCCGTGTTTGGAGGAGGAGGAATGCTGCCTATGTCCCCAAGAACACCATCCCACACCGTCAAACATGGAGGTGCAAACATTATGGTTTGGGGGGGGGTTTCTGCTAAGGGGACAGGACAACTTCACCGCATCAAAGGGACGATGGACGGGGCCATGTACCGTCAAATCCTGGGTGAGTACCTCCTTCCCTCATACAGGGCATTGAAAATGGGTCATGGATGGGTATTCCAGCATGACAATGACCCAAAACACACGGCCAAGGCAACAAAGGAGTGGCTCAAGAAGAAGCCCTTTAAGGTCCTGGAGAGGCCTAGCCCATAGAAAATCTGTGGAGGCAGCTGAAGATTTGAGTTGCCAAACGTCAGCCTCAAAACCTTAATGACTTGGAGAAGATCTGCAAAGAGGAGTGGGACAAAATCCCTCCTGAGATGTGTGCAAACCTGGTGGCCAACTACAAGAAACATCTGACCTCTGTGATTGCAAACAAGAGTTTTGCCACCAAGTACTAAGTAGTGTTTTGCTGAGGGGTCGAAAACTTACAGTGGGTATAGAAAAGAATCACCCCCCTGTAAAATAATCACATTTTGTTGCTCTGCAGCCTGAAATGAAAACGGACAGGCACAGTTTTTGTTTCATTCAGCTGTATTTACAACTTATAACATCCAAGTGAAAGATTTAATACCAACTTGCCAGAAAAAAAAAATACTAATTAAAAAACAATCACCAGGTGAACCAGGTGTAGTTAATCACCTTCTCAATAGCACACAAAGCCAATTGACTTTCAACTGTGATCAGCTGTGGTCATTTTGATTAGCTCAGCATGAAACAAGCTTTTCCTGAAGCATTTCAGTCCTTGGTAGTGCAACTGAAGACAACAATCAACTATGGGTGGCAAGGCATTGTCAAAAGATCTCCGGGAGAAAGTTGTGGACAGGCATAAAAATACAAAAAAATGTCAAAGGCTTTATCAGTCCCTAGCAGCTCAGTGAAGTCTATTATTAAGAAGTAGAAGGTATTTGGTACAACACAGACCCTCCCTGGGTCAGGACGTCGCTCCAAACTGGATGAAAGAGCCAGGAGGAAACTGGTCAGAGAGGCTACCAAGAGGCCTACAGCAACTCTGAAGCAGTTGCAGGAATTCATGACAAAGAGTGGTCATTGTGTGCATGTGACAACAATATCACAAATTCTCCACAAATGTGGCTTATATGGGAGGGTTGCAAGAAAAAAGCCACTCTTCAAGAAAGGCCACATGCAGTCACGACTGATCTTTGCCAAAACACACCTTGAAGATTCTAAGGCCACGTGGATAAAGGTGTTATGGTCAGATGAGACTAAAATTGAATTGTTTGGCCTCAACGCCAAGCGATATGTCTGGTGAAAAGCCAATAAAGCTCACCATCCAAATAACACCATTCCTACAGTAAAGCATGCAGGTGGTAATGTCATGTTATGGGGTTGTTTCTCTGCAGCAGGGACTGGAGCACTTGTCAGGATAGAAGGAAAAATGGATGAGGCAAAATACTATCAAATTCTTGAGGACAATCTGCTGCTCTCTGCCAGAAAGTTGTCAATGGGAAGAAGATTTACCTTCCAACATGACAATGACCC
The DNA here is from genome assembly GCA_016801175.1 of Esox masquinongy. Lineage (NCBI taxonomy): Eukaryota > Metazoa > Chordata > Actinopteri > Esociformes > Esocidae > Esox > Esox masquinongy. The sequence continues at coordinate 11,937 of JACXGI010012735.1, read as the reverse complement.
AGAGCACACAGCAAAACTGACCACACAGTGGTTGAAGGAGAAAAAGGTGAATGTCCTTGCATGGCCTAGTCAGAGCCCAGACTTTAACCTCATTGAAAATCTGTGGAATGACTTGAAGACAGCAGTCCACAAACGGTCACCATCAAATTTAACGGAACTTGAGCAGTTCTGCAAAGAAGAGTGGTCAAATATTGCAACGTCTAGATGTGCAAAGTTAGTAGAGACACATCCCAACAGACTAAAGGCTGTAATTAAAGCAAAAGGTGGTTCAACAAAATACTGAAACAAGGGGGTGATCCTTTTTCCAACTCAGTGATAGTTTTTTAATTAATTTATTTTTTTCTGACATGTTGGTGCTATATCTTTCACTTGGATGTTATAAGTTGCACAGAGTAAATACAGCTGAATGAAACAAAAACTGTGTCTGTCTTCATTTCAGGCTGCAAAGCAACAAAATATGATTATTTTACTCACTGTATTTCACTCATTAAAATGCAAATCAATTTAGAACATTTTTCTGGATCTTTTTGTTGTTGCTCTGTCTCTCACTGTTCAAATAAACCTACCATTAAAATTATAGACTGATCCTTTCTTTGTCAGTGGGAAAACGTACAAAATCAGCAGGAGATCAAATACATTTTTCCCTCACTGTAGAAAGCATCAGATATATGGCCTATACAATATTGACATATTCCTGTATTTGACCCTCTTTGCAGTGATATATGGTCCCTGGGGTGTGTGCTGTATGAGTTGTGCATGCTTCAGTCTGCAGTAAGTTACACTTCCATCTCAATGTTGGCCACTTGGTGATGCAAAAAGCTGTGTAATAGTAACAGTTCTTTCTTTACAGTTCACTGCAGAGAGCACAGTCAACCTCATCCCCAAAATATTAGAGGGTCCTTACCCATCTCTCCCAGAAAGCTTCTCACCTGATCTCCATGACCTGCTGTGTGACATCTTCCAACAAGACCCATCCAAGAGGCCTTCTGTTGATGAAATCCTTGCAAGACCCTTCATTATTAGTTTCCTCACTAAAAAGGTTTGAAATACAAGATTTGATAAAAAATCAGACCATTTATGTGTTAATTAGTTTATCAATCTATTCAATAAATAATTTTTATTGAATCAGTTGATTGATCACTGAAATAATTTGTTTACAGAGTCAGAAAACTATGAACAAACTCCAGACTAATTTGGACAAGCTGAGTGCGTTGGCAGACGGCTTGGAGCGTGTTCACCTGGGCACCACCATAGGCAGTCTGACAGGAGGTGTTATTGGGGTTGCTGGAGGAATCACCTCTATAGTGGGACTCATCCTAGCTCCCGTTACTCTGGGTGCCTCCCTGATCGTCACTGGTGTCGGTGTTGGGGTGGCTGTTGCTGGTGGAGCCACAGCCGGAGTATCCAACATAACCAACATGGTCAATCAGTCTACAGACCGAAAAGCCATCAAGAACATCATCAAGGAGTTCCAGGAGAAGATTAACTGTGTGGTGACATCTATTCAAGACATCGCTGAGGGGTTGGAGAAACTGAAGACAAGTGTCTCCTTTGATGTAAGAAGTGAATACTCCACTGCTAAGTATCTGTCAAGGGCCGGAGCACGAGTTGCGAGGGGCCTAGGGGGCATTCCCGAGCTTGTCCGATTGGTCCAAGTAGCCAACATCGGGAGGGTTGCTGCACACACTGCCAGGGCAGTGCGGGTAGCAGGGATAACAACAGCAGTATTCTCTGGATTATTTGTAGCGGTTGACATGTTCTTCATTGCCGTGGATGCCAAAGAGGTCTATAACATTCGACAAGCAAAGAAAAAGAAAAAGTGTGGTGATACCATTCAATTAAAAGTGATGGACACAGACTCCACCACTGATCTGAATCCTGAATGTGAAAAACCAAATGCTGAGATCAAGTCAAAGACCATGAAGTTCATTCAGGAAATCAGACAGAAAACTAAGCAGCTGCAGGAGTGCCTGGTCGAACTGAATGACACAATCTCTGGCATTCCTGAATTATTGGACCTGGAATAACTGAGATTATAGTCAAAGTGATTTAAAAAAATACTGAAACAACAAATAGAGCAGATTTCATTCATTCAAGTACGGGCAATCTGACTAAAACAACATTATACGCCCACAGTTTTTAAACCTTTTCTCTTCTCTGATGCATGCACAACTCCATTATTAGGTCATAGAAATCTACAAATCTATCCCAATCAGCTATGCAATTAGAATTTTGAGCTGGTGGAGAATGTATTAAATGACTATTGTTGCAAAAAAAGAGATTTGTTGAAATTATTCAGGTAGAATAAATTGTATAGAATAAAGGTTTGTTATGAAAATGTGTTTGCAAAGATAACAAAGTTGTTAATCTACCTTTGGGCTGTTTATTTAAAACATTAAACTGTGGAATATATTAGCAAATATCTAGAGTTAACCACAAATAAGATAAATCACTTCCAACAGTGAATGTGGTTTTGACCTTTCTTCCCAAAAATAAACTCAGAACCTCATTTGGATCACTCATAGTAACTCAGATTTCACCTTTCTAAACAGAGGCTTATTATTTACACCTGTACACATGAATATACGTTAAGATTGTGTCATAACAATGTCCATCAATATTGTGTACCAGGGTTCTAGGCTTGATTTCAAATGTGAAGGGGACAAACACTGGCTTAGTGTGGTGACGCCGGACCGGGGTACAAGCTGTCCTTACATGGACCCGGCCTCAGGATGGAAAGTAGCGAAGCGGTATATACGCATGGAAAGCCGATCCTGAGTTCTGACTGTGATAACCACAAAAAACACACAATAAAAAATATAGTTACAAAAAACATTTTTATAGAGGTCAAGCATGGGCCCCCACCCACTGTAGGCCCTGGTGCAGCCACACAAATATGTTTCTGCAAATGCCCATGGTTTTGGAATGGGATGGCGAACAAGCTCATATAGGTGTGATGGTCGGGTGTTGACATACTTTTGGCCATATGATGTATGCGCACTGATTGGACACAACATCTCATTGATTCTGCTACAATAAACACGGAAAATACAGCCTTCAGCCATTTCATTTAATATTAGTTAACATTTTGTCTATGATGTGTACTCTTAGTGAAGAGCTACTACAGACCTCTGTATTTCAATGTGTGTGGCTGAAATCTGATCTACATGTACATTTTGACGGTACTGTACTTGAATTTCACAACCTCACCTCCACCACAACTCTCTTTCATGACTACACTGGTCGACTCACCATCCTCCAAGTTCTGCTAATAAATATGAACATTCAAGATATGGGCTACACATTATAACATAAATTATTTTTGTTTAAGTTATCCACCTTTAAGGACAACATTTCACCTCAGCTCCACAGTTGACCTTTTCTCTCTGGCTGTCTGTTCATGCTATGACAAGGACCTTCTCAGAGTCACCATCTGATCCTGCTAAAATGCAGTACAGAATATGAAATGAACAGCTTGATCTACATTGACGCCTGCAGAACCTGATGGCAATGCTTGACACACATGTTGACACACACAGGTGAAAATGGCAATTAAATGTGAATTTCCCATACCTGTGACTTTTTAAATTGCAATAAGTGTCTGTGTATAAATAGTCAATGGGTTTGTTAGCTCTCACGTGGATGCACTGAGAAGGTTAGATAATCAGCCATGGGGAGCAGAAAAGAACTGTCAAAAACCTGCATAACAAGGTAATGGAACTTAATAAAGATGGAAAATGATATAAAAGGATATCCAAAGCCTTGGTAATGCCAGTAAGTATTGTTCAATCACTTATTAAGAAGTGGAACATTTGGGGATCTCTTGATACCAAGCCAAGGTGAGGTAGACCAAAAAAGATTTCAGCCAAAACTGCCAGAAGAATTGTTCGGGATACAAAGAAAAACCCACAGGTAACCTCAAGAGAAATACAGACTGCTCTGGAAAATTATGGTGTGGTTGTTTCAAGGAGCACAATGCGATGATATTTGAACAAATATGAGCTGCACGGTTGAGTTGCCAGAAAGAAGCCTTTACTGGGCCAATGCCACAAAAAAGCCTGGTTACGATATGCCCAATAACACCTTGACACGCCTCACAGCTTCTGGTACACTGTAATTTGAAGTGACGAGACCAAAATAGAGCTTCATGGTCACAACCATGAGCGCTATGTTTGGAGAGGGGTCAACAAAGCCTATAGTGAACAGAATACCATCACCACTGTGAAGCATGGTGGTGGCTCACTGATACTTTTTTTGGGGGGGGGGGTGAGCGTTAAAGGCATGGGGAATCTTGTGAAAATTGATAGCAAGATGAATGCAGCATGTTATCAGAAAATACTAGCAGACAATTTGCATTCTTCTGCACAAAAGTTGCGCATGGGATGCTCTTGGGTTTTCCAGCACAACAATGGCCCTAAGCACACAGCCAAGTTTACCCTCCAGTGTTTACACCAGAAAAAGGTGAATGTTCTAGAGTGGCCATAACAGTCTCCTGACCTTAATATCATTGAGACACTCTGGGGAGATCTCAAAGTTCATGCAAGACAACCAAAGACTTTGCATGACCTTGAGGCATTTTGCCAAGACGAATGGGCAGCTATGCTACCTGCATGAATTTGGGGCCTCATAGACAACAATTACAAAAGACTGCATGCTGTCATTGATGCTAAAGGGGCAATACACAGTATTAAGAACTAAGGGTATGCAGACTTTCTCATGTTAGTAAATGTTGAATGTGTGCTAGCTAGCTAACCGAAGTATTGTGTGAATTAGTAAGGCCTACTGATTGGAATTTTATGTAAATGTAATCAATTATTAATATTCTTAAATATATATCATGTTTTTTTCTGTTAAAATAAGTTAAAACTAGATTATGGTACAGTCAATTTAATTTTACAGTATATTTAACCATAAAAATTGCTGATACAGAACCTGAGAAAAGCATGAGGATGAAGGTAGGGTACGAAATAAAGAGAAAAACACCCGAGGAAAGAGTAGAGATGCAGACAGTAGAAATTAATGCAGAAGGGCCCACCAGTAGTAGATTAGCCTACCTCACAAGCCCATGTTGTGTTTCATTAACTTGCAACAAGGGCACGTTCAAGCATTTCACTCGTGTGATAGCAAACAAACACCGGAATATTACAATAAATATATTTGTGACTTCAGATTCCCGGGCCAATATTTTACCCCAGTCCACACCTCTCTTAGGACCAGATAGTGAAGTGGGTCTGACTTAAGGGAGACAAGGCTTGGCTTTTGGTTCAAATTGTTTTTGGAGGAAGACTGAGTTGTGGGAGAGATATTCCAATTTCCACGCATCAACTGAACTAACGGATGTGTAGCCCAGTAACACATTGTTAAGCAGGATTCATAAACTAGATGCAGGTAAACATTTAAAAGTTAGCAATCAGGACTAGTCAACTGCCAATAAATTTACCGGTAAATAATATGTGCAGGCGAGTAGGCTACTGCAATCCTAACAGCTCTCATTAAAGTCAAGCAATAACTATGGATGGCTCTGATGCTCAAAAATGTAAAATGTGTTAATGGCATCAAAAAACAGGCATTAGGCTAAATATTTCAAATCGTGCCAGCCCAGTTTGCAGTGCTTGTGTGCTTGTGTAAGAGAGACACAGATAAAGTGAGGTACTGAATGAACAGCGCTTGGGAGCGTGAGCCGCACTACTGCAAATCAGCAGAATTTATTGCGATGATAAAATCGCTTTCCTGTCCCTCGTCACCGACCCAACAACCAGCGGCCCAGCGGGAATGGTCCAGATTCTCCCGATTACCCACTCCGGCATTGCCCCAAGATGATACCCTGCTGGATAGACTCCAAGATGATGATGGAGATGGAAAACATGACCCGCTCACCCTGCTGACAGAATTGCGGTCATTTATCGTCCAGTTGACCTTTGATGTAGTCATGTCAATGCTTGAGGTATTCAACCGAGTTTCTAAACCTTTTCGAGACCTTGCGTCACCGTTCAATCCTAAAAGCTGAAAGCCTTGTCTTGGAGCATGACAATGACAGTGTCATCAATATGATGAGGCTCTGCAAATCAGCTTGCAATGAGACTAAGAGAGCTATTCAGCAAAAATAGCAAGTGGATAATAGCCTGGGTCCTCCTTAAGGATATAGGCAATGGTCAATTTAAAATCAAGGACATTTTTTGGAAGGGATACTCTTCTCTGTTTTACACTGTAGGTATATTTTCTTGGTAAAAACAGCTCCACGTGTTTGTAGTTCAGATGTAGGTTAGTAGTTTCCAGATAGTGTGGGCTATATGTGTGTCTAAACTAGGGATAGGACGAATTAACACGAAGCTTCAAAGCACCGTTTAGTTTTCCAAGCTCTACTGTTTTGATGCAGTGTACCAGAAGCTTGTTTCAAAGTACAACACCATGTGACCAAAGATGTTCAAAGCCTTGGACATCACAAAATCACAAAGTTCCAACTGGGCCCAACAGGTGTTATTTTCGGCTGTTTTGAAACTGTGTTCATAAAAGGTTAATGAAATCCAGTCACTTCGAGGATTGTCAATAAGAGTTTGAGACATGCATGTGAATGGAAATTAGAGAGAAGGATTTGAGTGGTTGCTGGGTGGCCCAAATAAGTTGGGTCGGCCCAGCCCATCGAGAAAAATCCCAAACCTCCCGATGTCCAGGTCGCACCTGCCCTAAGATGTTGTTGCGTGAACCCACCTGTTAACTCCTTGCTTGTAGATGGGTAAGTTGCGGTAAGTTGTCAATATTTATTGTTTTTGCTAAACGAAGCTAAGCATTAGCCTAAAGCCGTCGCCAGTTGCGTTTGCACCAAAAGCATATTCTAATAGTGGAATTAACAAACAATTTGCATGCTCCCTGATTAATGTTTGTAGATAAACATCACTAGCAACATTGACTACTTTATTCTGTTGCCTATTCAAGTAGCCTATTTTATTGGTGATCTTTGAATAGAGACCCATGTATTTGGTTGTGGCTAACCATCCATCAGAAAAGCTAATGTTTACAGGCCCCCACCTAAACCCTATAACCACATTTCAGCCTAAAGATCAAAGTACAATACCTTGAAAAGCTTACGTCTGACTAAGTGTTGGATCAAATGCCCACATACCCTTCAACTCTCCAGATAAGAAGGGCTAATTTGTTTTATACAGTAGTCTAATGTTGCAGTTGTACTTGGTGCCTTAATCAAGAGAACAATATTTCAAAGATATGAGAGTGAATAAGACCGAGAAGATGAACATGTGCAACACTGGACAAAACCACTATCAACCTCTTGTTAATGAACCCCAAGATAATTTCCTACTGGATGAACTCCAAGATGATGCCCTACTGGAGGATGAACTCCAAGATGATGCCCTACTGGGTGGACCGTAAGATGATGCCCTGCTGGATGAACCCCAAGATGATGCCCTACTGGGTGGACCGTAAAATGATGCCCTGCTGGATGAACTCCAAGATGATGCCCTACTGGGTGGACCGTAAGATGATGCCGTACTGGGTGCTCCATAAGATGATGCCCTACTGGGTGGACCATAAGATGATGCCCTACTGGATGATCCCCAAGACAGGGCCGGAGTGGGGCTTATTTTCAGCCCGGGAGTTGCATGGTGCACCAACCCATTTAGAAAGGGGGCTAGGGGGCTATAATGTACTAATGAAAACATGATTTTTTGGGCACTCGACAAGTATATTATATTACAAATATAGAAATAGATAACACAGAAACATATTTGAATAAAATATCAATATCAAATTATGAGAACATGAAAATATATAAAAATGTTCTTTCTATTTTGGCTATTTGATAAGTAGTTTCTGGAAGCTAAAACTGAACAGTTTATTAGAAATCCACTGCAAATCTTTGTGTTTTTAGACAATATTTTGACATTTTTTTCACAAAAATATTTATCTTATTCTTATCTTTAATTATGTTTAAGTATTTAATAGTCTAAATGTTCATCCAAAGTGTTAACCACTACAGTGTGGTACATACTCTTTGCCTAAATATACTTGTTGCTGTTCTTTGTTTCAGCCAGCCCACGGGTGACAAGTAGCCACAGAAACAAATGCCTTTCTCCAGGGCAATTGCCCAGGACTTTTATTAAAGAAAAGGCCAACAGAAAGCGTTGCAGCGCTGGACCATAATAAAACACAAAGAAAAAGCCTAGCTCCTGTTAAAGCCTTCCTAGACCTCTTTCAAGTCCCTCTCAGTCACCGGACAGTTACCCTGTTTGCCAGCAGTTAACCAAACCAAATACATAAACACAACGCAACACAATCAGTTCTTACTTGTGCAATTCATGCTATCACATTGCCTCCCATGTTCTTTCTTTTCTCTGGGCCTCCCTGGATTTACAGATCTTGTTCCTCCTCACTCTGTTCTGCCAAGACCAAATTTAATACCTCACCCTGCTCCACAGGTAATGGGTTGCAGGTGTGTGTTAACTAGGCCCTTGTCCTAGTGGGCCATTACACTTCCTGGCCAGGAGATGTAGCTGATGAGCCACAATATATTGACTGTCACACATCCTCTCACTCAACACAATACTGTAATAGGGCATTGAGAGAATAAAGAATTTGAAATATTTTACTGTTACATATCAGTATTTTGTTGTGCAACCATTTTTTGACTCTTTTTCTGAATAGTCAAAATTAGCATAATCCTTAATGGCAGAGCTGTGTGTGCACACATGCATGTATGTTTCCTGACATTTGTATGTATACCAATACTTTGTTTGTGTCAGAATAACACTGAGTGTCATACAGTTAAAACCTCAAGTACAGTTTCTATTAAGCTAAGGAATACAGTGTCACTTGATGTAGTTTTGGCCAAATAAAGATACCATTTAATTGTACCTTTAACCCCCCCCCACACTCTTAAATGTTCACCCGGCACAGCCAGAACAGGACTGTTAACCCCTCCAAGCCTGATTCCTCTCTAGGTTTCTTCCTAAATTTCGGCTCCTCTTAGGGAGTTTTTCCTTGCCACTGTGCTTCAACACTGTTGTTGCTTGCTCCTTGGGGTTTCAGGCTGGGTGTTTTGTAAAAGCACTTTGTGACAACTGCTGATGTAAAACAGGCTTTATAAATACATTTGATTGATTGATTGATGACTTTGCCAAGCAGTACCTCAGAGAGTAAGAAGAAGTGAGAAACTTAGACAGGAAAGCCATTCTAAGAATTTTAATTAGAATGGCCTGTATCTTTTTGTCGGTAAGAATCAGGCTTATACAGGTAGAGATGCTGTTTATTGAAAGTCAGGCAAGTTAAGTTAAGTGCTGCGTTTCATGAACAATGTTAAGACCACAATATTATGTACACTATCGTTCAAAGGTTTAGGGTCACTTAGAAATGCCCACATTTTTTGTCCATTAAAATAATATAAAATTGTTCATATTTACAGTGTAGACATTTTTAATGTTGTAAATTGCTATTGTAGCTGGAAAAGGCTGGTTTTTAATGGAATATCTACATAGGCGGACAAAGGCCCATTATCAGCAACCATTAGTCCTGTGTTCCAATGGCGTTTTGTGTTTGCTGATCCTTAAATCTGTCCTTCTTTAGACTAGTTGAATATCTGGAGCATCAGCAATTGTGGGATCGATTACAGGCTAAAAATAGCCTGAAACAAAGAACTTTCTTCTGAAACTCATCAGTCTATTCTTGTTGAGAAAAATGAAGACTGAAGTAGAAACTGAAGATATTGTACAATGCTGTATACCCTCCCTTCACAGAATAGCACAAACTGTCTCTAACCAGAATACAAAGAGGAGTGGGAGGCTCCAGTGTACAAATGAGAAAAAGGACAAATACATTAGAGTGTCTTCTTTGAAAAACAGACGCCTCTCAGGTCCTCAACTGGCAGCTTTATTATGTAGCACCTGCAAAACATCAGTTTTAACGTCAACAGTGAAGAGGCGACTCCGGGATGCTGGCCTTCTACAAAAAAACATATCTCAGACTGGCCAATAAAAAGAAAAGAAAACTGGACAAAGGAAGAGACTGGACTGGACAAAGGAAGATTGGGAAAAAAGTGTTATGAACAGACAAATCGAAGTTTGAGGTGTTCAGATAAACAATCTTGAGATCCAGACCAAATGAAAAGATGCTGGAGGAGTGCTTGACGCCATTTGTCAAGCATAGTGGAGGCAATGTGATGGTATATATATTTTTTTACAATAATATAATTTTACAATATTTTTATTATATAAAATTACAATACAGGAACGTCGACCTGAGAAAAGCTCTAATCAGCGAATTAACTCCCTGAGCCTTCAATCTTTCAGTCTGGTTCAGAACACACAACCACAATCATGGGGAAGGAAGACTGCTGACTTGACAGTTGTCCAAACAGTGGTCCAAAGTCCTCTCTTCAGATGAAAGTAAATTGTCCATTTCATTTGTAAATCAAGGTGCTAGAGTCTGGAGGAAGAGTGGAGAGGCACATAATTCAAGTTGCTTGAAGTCCAGTGTGAAGTTTCCACAGTCAGTGATGATTTGGGGTGCCATGGCATCTGCTGGTGTTGGTCCACTGTGTTTTATCAAGTCCAGAGTCAAGCCAGTTGTCTACCAGGAGATTTTAGAGCACTTCATGCTTCCATCTGCTGACAAGCCCACAGTGCCAAAACGACTGGTAACTGATTTGCTGCCCATGGTATTATTGTACTTGATTGGCCAGCCAACTCACCTGACCCCCATAGAGAATCTATGGAGTATTGTAGAGGAAAATGAGATACACCTAACAACACAGACGAGCTGAAGCCCACTATCAAAGCAACCTGGGCTTCCATAACACCTCAGCAGTGCCACAGTCTGATTGCCTCCATGCCACGCCACACTGATGCATTAATTTGTGCAAAAGGAGCCCCAGCCAAGTATTGAGTGCATAAATTAACATACTTAAGAAACATTTGCAAGTGTTTTGAGTTAATTAGCTGATTAGAGCTCTTCTCAGGTCAAAATTTTTGTATTGTAATTGTTTTATTAATATTTTGAGATATTGGATTTTTGATTTCCATGGCCTGTAAGCCGTAATCATTTGGTCATTGTCCTGGTGTAGGAGGAATCAAGATTGAAACAAAAAAGGCTTGAAATGTTTCACTTTGTGTAATGAATTAAGATATTCTAATTATTTTAGATACACCTGTATGCTTCATATGACCTTCAATAAAAACAATGATATTCTGAATATAATTCACCTAAAAGCCCTGGCTGTTCTAGTGTTTATAACTGATAAGACATGTGACAGTACAAGTCTTGTAACAAGTGCGCTGTCTCACCCATCTCTCTCCTTGGGCTAATGTAGAATAAATAACAGTAATTTGTTGACTTTAGTCCATTGTAAATACAGTTGGGCTCACAAGTTTGCATACCCTGGCAGACATTGTGAAATTATGACATTGTTTTTGAAAATAATGACTAATCATGCAAAAAATTGAGAATTGGTAATATATGCACCATTTGTAAAGAAAACATGAGTGAGCAGGTGTAGTGTAATGAAAAATGTGTTTTGGAAGGTTTGTGAAGGTGCCTTGTTGTGTCTCAACTCAGTGGGACATACTAATCTCACACCAGTGGGCCTATTTGCTTCCTGAAAGGAATGGACGGTGGAGGGCTAAGGTAGCCCCATCTGCTCAGACAAACCAGGTGTGAGGATGGACAATTCAACAAAATAGAAATATGACTTCCGTTGGATTAACTGCACTGATGTTTGGTCTTTTAATGTGTGTCCCATAAAGGGATGAACTCTCCAACAGGTCTCAATACTGTACATGTTATGTATCGTTTGTTACAGGTAAATGTTTACTGGATGAAGAATCCTGCAAGACCAAGGGTCTAGCTTTGGATGTTGCTAATTGCATATATGCAAATGTGCGAATGCCAGTTTCTTTGTTTTCATTGTTTTAGCCAAGGTGAGGTGATCCT
>JACXGI010012734.1:0-22152 GCA_016801175.1 Esox masquinongy | reverse complement strand
AACACCTGAGCAGTGCCACAGACTGATCGACTCCATGCCACGCCGCATTGCTGCAGTAATTCAGGCAAAAGGAGCCCCAACTAAGTATTGAGTGCTGTGCATGCTCATACTTTTCATGTTCATACTTTTCAGTTGGCCAACATTTCTAAAAATCCTTTTTTTGTATTGGTCTTAAGTAATATTCTAATTTTCGGAGATACTGAATTTGGGATTTTCATTAGTTGTCAGTTTTAATCATCCCAATTAAATGAAACAAACATTTGAAATATATCAGTGTGTGTCTAATGAATGAATATAATATCCAAGTTTCACTTTTTGAAAGGAATTACTGAAATAAATCAACTTTTTGATGATATTCTAATTATATGACCAGCACCTGTATGTTCAAACACATCAAACTCACTTAATAAAAACATAAAAATCAAATAGTAAGTGAAGTAGAAAAGTCCCTCCACTGATGTGATGTCACCTCATCAGAGAGATCTAATTGGAAAATGGTTTTTTTCCTTGAAGGGACTTAAAGGCAGCTCAAGAGGGTGGACAGTGACTGCCGGTGACAATCATAAAACCTTATTTTTTTTGTACAAAATGTTACCATTTTGATAAACACAGCATTTGATTAAATATATTTTGACTGGAAAAATGTAATTATAATGAAATATTTGGAAACATGTTTTTATTTTTTAGATGGTTGAATGAAGCACTGGGGACATGGCAAAATTGCATTTACCTCTTTAACCACAGCTTTTAAAATAATCAAAAACATATCATTGTATTCATAATAAATAACAATTGACCATACGTGAAAAACCAAATGGAATAAGTATTTGTCCAAATATAGACAAAATACAACATGATTTGTACCAGGGATGCAAAAGGCACCACATAAAAAAATCAACCCAAGTAAGAAATGTAAAAAAATGTAATGGATGTCACCAAACCACAAACATAAGCGCCTGGAGTTTGCTAAATGTTTTTGGAATTTTGACAGAACCAGGGGCTCTGGTCTGTTGAGACTAAAATGTAGCTTTTTGACCACAGAGGTGGGTTTGGAATAAGAGCCATGGTCATGCAGAAAGCAACCTAATACCCAGTGAAATTGGGTGGTGGATCTTTGATGGTGTAGTGCTGTTTCACTTCCAAAGCCCCTAGGAACCTATTTAGGATACATGGAAACATGGACTCTGTCAAGTACTGGGAGATTTTAGGCCAAAACATGTCTGCTTCACAGTCCACTGACCTAATTCCCATTGAAAATATGTGAGGTGAGTTACAGTGAGGGGAAAAAAGTATTTGGTCCCCTGCTGATTTTGTATCTTTGCCCACTGACAAAGAAATGATCAGTCTGTAATTTTAATGGTAGGTTTATTTGAACAGTGAGAGACAGAATAACAACAAAAAAGTCCAGAAAAACACATGTCAAAAATGTAAATTGATTTACATTTTAATGAGTGAAATATTTATTTGATCCCCCCTCAATCAGAAAGATTTCTGGCTCCCAGGTGCCTTTTATACAGGTAACGAGCTGAGATTAGGAGCACACTCTTAAAGGGAGTGCTCCTAATCTCAGCTTGTTACCTGTATAAAAGACATCTGTCCACAGAAGCAATCAATCAATCAGATTCCAAACTCTCCACCATGGCCAAGACCAAAGAGCTGTCCAAGGATGTCAGGGACAAGATTGTAGACCTACACAAGGCTGGAATGGGCTACAAGACCATCGCCAAGCAGCTTGGTGAGAAAGTGACAACAGTTGCTGCGATTATTCGCAAATGGAAGAAAAACAAAAGAACTGTCAATCTCCCTCGGTCTGGGGCTCCATGCAAGATCTCACCTCGTGGAGTTGCAATGATCATGAGAACAGTGAGGAATCAGCCTAGAACTACACGGGATGATCTTGTCAATGATCTCAAGGCAGCTGGGACCATAGTCACCAAGAAAACAATTGGTAACACACTACGCCGTGAAGGACTGAAATCCTGCAGCGCCCGCAAGGTCCCCCTGCTCAAGAAAGCACATACACAGGCCCGTCTGAAATTTGCCAATGAACATCTGAATGATTCAGAGGAGACCTGGGTGAAAGTGTTGTGGTCAGATGAGACCAAAATCGAGCTCTTTGGCATCAGCTCAACTCGCCGTGTTTGGAGGATGAGGAATGCTGCCTATGACCCCAAGAACACCATCCCCACCATCAAACATGGAGATGGAAACATTATGCTTTTGGGGGTGTTTTTCAGCTAAGGGGACAGGACAAATTCACCGTATCAAAGGGACGATGGACGGGGCCATGTTCTGTAATCGAGAGTATCCTGTTCGGCTGTGTCACCGCCTGTTATGGCAGCTGCACTGCCCTCGACCGCAAAGCGCTCCAGAGGGTGATTAAAACAGCAGAGCGCATCACAAGGTCTGACCTGCCATCGCTGCAGGATCTCTACACAGAGAGGTGTAGGAGGAGGAGCAAACGAATCATTACAGATCCCAGATACCCATGGCATGGACTGTTTACCAAGCTGCCGTCAGGCAGAAGGTACAGGAGTATTCCGTCCAAAACTAACAGGCTACGGGACAGTTTCTTTCCTCAGGCCGTAAGGCTGCTCAATTCAGGAACCCCTCTTCCCTTCCATCCATAGTCCCATGAACACCTGTCACTCTATATCATGCTCATCTGCCAGTCATATCATGCACACCTGTCACTTTTACATTGCACTACGGTTTTACAGTTGTATAGTTATTATTATTGATGCATGTTTTTTGTATAGTGTTATTATTGATAGTTCGTGTTATCTTATTTTTATATTATAATTACTGTTACTTTTTTAACTTTTAACTGCACTGTCGGGAGTAGGAAAACCAAGCATTTCATTGCCATAACTTGTTATTGCAAATGACAAACCTTTTGAACTTTGATCTTGGGTGAGAACCTCCTTCCCTCAGCCAGGGCATTGAAAATGGGTCGTGGATGGTTATTCCAGCATGACAATGACCCAAAACACATGGCCAAGGCAACAAAGGAGTGGCTCAAGAAGAAGCACATTAAGGTCCTGGAGTGGCCTAGCCAGTCTCCAGACCTTAATCCCATAGAAAATCTGTGGAGGGAGCTGAAGGTTTGAGTTGCCAAACGTCAGCCTCGAAACCTTAATGACTTGGAGAAGATCTGCAAAGAGGAGTGGGACAAAATCCCTCCTCAGATGTGTGCAAACCTGGTGGCCAACTACAAGAAAAGTCTGACCTCTGTGATTGCCAACAAGGGTTTTGCCACCAAGTACTAAGTCATGTTTTGCAGAGGGGTGGAATACTTATTTCACTCATTAAAATTCAAATCAATTTATAACATTTCTGACATGCGTTTTTCTGGATTTTTTTGTTGTTTATTCTGTCTCTCACTGTTCAAATAAACCTACCATTAAAATTATAGACTGATCATTTCTTTGTCAGTGGGCAAATGTACAAAATCAGCAGGGGATCAAATACTTTTTTCCCTCACTAACAGAGCCTAAATGCGGACCAAGGACTGAAGTAAATGGAGAGTTTCTCTATGGAATTATGGTCTCAAATCCTTTCCTGTGTGTTGTTCTACCTCATCAAACATAGGAAATAACTCAGAGCTGCTGTCTTGGCAAGAAGCTGAACAAAGTACCAAATGCAGGTCTACCAATAATTGTGGCATGCGTGTTTTTGAATAAAATGATTTCTTCTTGACAATTATTTTTTCTTTCAACAATTTTCACCTAGTTTAAAGGTTAGATGAATCCATTTTTATTCCCGCAGGCGTAACTGAATTAATGATAGTCATGCCATTATCATTATGGGACACCAGATTCTGTTATGTTTGTGCTAGCTGCACAGTTTTTTACTGTGTTCAGCAGGGTGCCAATAATTCTCGAGCAATAATTTTTAAAGGTCTAGACCAGTGTTCCCCAATCCTGGTCCTCAGGACCCAAAGGGGTGCACATTTTTGTTTTTGCCCTAGCACTCACACACCTGATTCAAATGTAAGACTTGATGATAGGTTGATTACATCAATCAAGTGTTTAAGTGGTAGGGCACCATTTGAACCAGGTGTGTGAGTGCTAGGGCAAAAACAAAAACGTGCACCCCTTTGGGTCCCGAGGACCAGGATTTGGAAACACTGGTCTAGACTCAAGTCGTTTTGAAGAGGAAATTAGATACACATTGCGATTTATGAGCAAGACAATGAATTCAGGGACCACTTGCTTTTCTATAAGCAGAGGCAAATTTAAGTGGACTGTTCTAGCCTACTATTAAACTCAATGTAGCTTTTGTTTCTTTAGGCAAAGTGTAACTGATTATAGATGATTACTTGTTAGCTACTGGGAAATAGTCACCTTTGCAATTTTTATGATCTGAGGCAGATTAGGAGTGGAGCCTGCCAGCCTGTCTGCCCACACTCCCCTGAAGCTGATGTAGGCAAGGTGTGGGGGTGTAGCACAAACTTTTCACAATTTAATTGAACTGCTCTGAGAATCTAGTGCCGCTAATGTAATTGTCCTGTTCAAAATATCTGAGTCACGAGTGGTTCAAAATATCTGAGTCATTTAAGTACTACAACACTGGAATCCCCATATATGATTTTATCACCAACCACCTGTTGTTCATTGCCTCTTTTTCTCTTTGTCTTTTCCTATCCCCTTCCACTCCTCCCAGGCTCCATGACC
Organism: Esox masquinongy; assembly: GCA_016801175.1. Classification (NCBI taxonomy): domain Eukaryota; kingdom Metazoa; phylum Chordata; class Actinopteri; order Esociformes; family Esocidae; genus Esox; species Esox masquinongy. Next base: position 17,476 of record JACXGI010012734.1, on the reverse strand, counting down.
GTAAAATGTGTATCATTGGATTGAGTGTTCTGATGGAGCTACCCTCCAGACCAGCAGTGGTAGAGGGAGTAGCGGCTCAGATCGTCCCCAGTGTTCTGCTCCTGTTCCTGGGGCTTAAACACTTGTACGCCTCCCGTCTCCTCAACAAGCCAGACCTACTGGCCCGTGCTGGGGCACAGGAGGAGGACCAAAACGGTGAGAGGAGAACAAAATGGAAAACAGACAACAGAGAAGGAGTCAGAGACCAGACATGATAAAGGAATGGAGAAAACAAGAAGAGGAATAGAGAAAAGGACAGGAGACATGCTGATTCAAATATATATTTTTTAACTCACTTTTAAACAGGGAGTCATTGCCCCCTCCCCCAGCCAAAGATGCCCCCCCCACAAACACTCACACAGCCTCAAACCTCACGCATAAAGAATATCGAAGGCACAGTCTGGACTCTGATGTACTACAGCATTGAATGATCCAGTTAGGTGCCAAATCTTGACACTTTTGGATTTTTAGTGTATTCCCTAAATTTAGTTGGCCAGTTAACTGACCCACAGTTCAGTTGCTGAGACTGCTTTCTTTTCCCAAAACATCAGGATTAATTTTTTTTTAAGCTAAATGGGCCTGTAAGAAATAAGTTGTTGTTTGTCCTTGGGTAGTCTGTTCAGGTCCTATGTAACCCTTTACACAATTATTAATGGCACATCTCTGTGAAGTAGGCATTGACATCCGAGAGTATTTCAAAGATACTAGACAAATAGCTGCACGTTAGAGGCCAGGGCAAAGTAGTGGAGCAGTATGCTATCAGCAGGTTGATATTTGTCCCAGAAAGAAAAGAATCCAAGAATTAAAGATAATAATGATAATAATGTTGAGTCAACCCGGATCTCTGAAGGCATTGGGCAGGGCCAGTTATAACTATAAACATTAGAAGAATAAGACAATATCCCTAGCCATGGATGCGGTACCTCATTTGACACAGCAACAGTCCTCAGCTCTATATATCTACAGTATTAACCCGGGTTGCAATGCCTCAGAACCTCTCTTTTATTTCACTTAATACTTCGCCAACAGGTCATATTAGTCATACTCCATTTCCCTACATTCTGCTGGCAGCTCTGCTGGCATTCCTCAGAACACATTGTGCTTCTGGAAGTTGTAGTGTTGTTGTGCAATCAGACGGAGATGAGACTCCCTCCTAGAGGATGACTTGTCACATTTAGCCACTATTTGCTAGGCAGGGTACTGTGGAGGTTACGATGATGGTGAAATGCTGTATGTTTGCTACTGTAATGTGCATACTGTATTTACTATATATCCTGTGGGTCTGTGTCTGTCTGTTGGGTCCACAGAGGAGATCCCCAGTGATGAGGATGAGGTAAATGAGAACCATAACCCTATGATGCAACAGCAGTCCAGCACGCAGGTGGGCCAGGAGGACGAGGAGGATGATGAAGATGACGAAGACTACTGGGATGAAGAGGGGCTGGAGGGAACCCCCCTGGAGGAGTACAGCACGCCTCTGGACTATGACAATGGAGAGGACGAGTACCAGTTCTTCACTGCCGCCCTGCTCAGTAAGAGGTTGCACATCATGTACAAACACCAACAAGCACACTGACTGTGCATACACACGCTAACGCCCACGCAGCTTCAGCACACTTTTCGGTTCTTGTGGGGAAAGCAACAAGTATTCACATTTGATATCCTATTTTCACTGGCAGTAATTCCCAAAACCTTACCATAAAGGGGAATAACACCAAATATCTAAGATGTTTCTAGGTTAATTGATCCTAACTGAAACCCTTAAACCTTCACTCTTGTTCAGTTTCTAACTTTTACTCTATTTCTAACACCCAAATCCTAACACCTAAGCCAAAAATAAGTTTTGTTAAACCTACACAAAAAACCACACACACACACACACACACACACACCTCTAACCATTAGTCTTTTCGGTTTGTACTATAGGGGTCCAGAACACAGACCAGCCTTGGTACCAGTCTCTAACCACGCCCCTCAGTGATGACCAGAAGAAACAGCTTCAGGAAATCTACAGCCACTCCCAGCAGAGGCAGAGCACTGCGGCCAAGGGCCAATGGTGAGGCAGGAGACTGGGCCAAAGGATAGGGGCATACATTTAGGGGCAGATGAGGGGGTCATGACTCCCCCCATATTACAGACAGTTCAATTTGACCTCCTATAAATGGAAATCCTGGTAACCATTTACCCTGACACCCCCAATATGAAACACAAACCTACACCCTTGCCAAAGGCCATTGGTCAATGAGGAGAGAGGGCAAAGGGCCAATAGGAAGAGAGTATAGAGAGCCACATGCCAATGGGTGGGGAAATGGTCATGCTGAAGAACCAGCAAGTAGCCTAGCAGTTGAGCATCCAACCAGTAACTGAAGAATTGCAAGGAAGAATCCCTGAGCCAGAAGGTGAGGAAAGTAGTTGTTCTGTCCCTAAGGCAGCGACCCTATTTGCTCCCTTTTCATTACTGTAATGAGGTGGATGCTTTAAAAAATGTGTTGTCTGTCAGCGTGCCTAGTAAATAAGGCAAAAGGGGGGAAAAAAAAAACAGAACAGGAAAATACCTTATTTAGATGTGTATGTTGACAAGAGTACAGAATCTTCCATTACTTTCAGTCCTAAAACATTGTGCTTTTGTTGTTTCAGAGCTGTGAGAGACAAGACTGGAAGTGTTAAAGGAAAGGAGCATTAGCAGCAATCTGGCCTGATCTGAAGTGGATTTAACACACACCAAGAACTGTTTCAGTCCAGATCAGACCAGATCTAGCTAGACTTTACTGAACCCAAAAACACTGTCCACTTGAACCATCTGAACTGGACTGGGTCTCTACATGGCAAAAACCATCACCAGGACTCAGTTCAAAATCCTTTATTGTAACTGGATCATTCTCACACGTTTTGGAGTGGGAGACACTGATATTCTGCTCCATTATTGACCAGCATCATCATCATCTAGTACAGTGCAGTTTTCGGGTCTGTAGTTCTGTGTGTGTGTTGTGTATATAACTATATCGTATGCAAAATCTTTATCTTTACCCAGACTTTTGTATTGTCTCTGAGTTAAAAGAGGATGTCCTTGGTTGCCATGCTGTTTGTCTGAAACTAAGTTTTAGCAGTAACGGACAGTCAGACTAACTAAAGGACGTGGTTGGGGTAAAATCTTAAGGGTTAGAGCACGATGACCTCTGACCCAGGGAAGTGTTCTGTTCACTCTGAAACGTTAAAAGGGGATGAGATGAAGAGGAGTGGTTTTGTTTTTGTAACTGTTTTTGGAAATTAACTTAAGGAAACCATAAAAGTGAAACATAACATCTAGGGCTGTGTGTGTCTCTCTTACGTAAAAATACTGTGTATAGGATATAAGTGCAGGGGTGCGTACACACCTGCACTAAAAATCTTTCATACAACAAGTCATGGTCAATAACTCACAAATTATGCAGGTCAGTGCTGCATCACCAGAATACATGTTTTTATTACAATACTGAAAAGGGTCCTTTTTTTGTTGTTTCTGTGGACTGTAGCCCTGTTCATACTTTAAAAGTGATCTCTTCCTCCTGGCCTTGCCTTTTTCTCCCTCTTGTGGTTTTGACAGTAGAAATTACACACTGAAAACTGGCTTTTACCAGTCAACCAACTATCTGAATTTAGGAATTATAATCAGAGTTGGGCTTTTTTCCATACCAAACAGTTCTTCCTCTAATTTCTTCAGCTGTCCAGAAACAAGGTCCTCTGAAAAGTAGGAAAAATCTTTTTGTTGTTACTGATTTTTGTTTTTGAAGGAATGTCTGCTGGAATCAGACACCTATGGGTTGCTAGCAGGACTGGGAGGGATGCGAGTCAGATCCTGATGCTTCAGACTGAATGCTTGGATGGGTTTTGGTGAGGTAGCAGCGCTCTATCTCTCTTAGTATTCTGTGTGCATGTCGCTGCAGTTTGTGTTTTTGCAGTTTGTTCATCTGAGAGTGATCATGTTTTACTATAGTTGTGAGTACTGAAAATGCACTGCAAGTATAGTAAAACCAAGATTTTACCTCCAGCCCCCAAGAGTATTTACTATTTATAATTTACCACTTATGGGTAAGGGCTTAGTTTAGGATTACACTTAAGGGTTACAATTAGGTCAAATCTTTTAGAATAGTAAAACCATGCCATATGCAAACATGTCACAAGCTTTTTAACCACAGGTGTAGAATAACAAGTGTGTGTGTACACGTGTGTGTACATGTGTGTGTTCAGTTTTTATGATCCTGGAGAGTAGCAAGTATGGTAAAACAAAATTGCCAAGGGTGTGCAGAAGAATTGCAGTGGGTTCGGTATATGTCGTACTTTTTTTTCTTTTTTACAGAACATTTTAACAGTCATATGTATGGCACTATAACCATCTTGTTGATCATTAAGATCATTGGATTAAGTCTTAATCAAATATTTTTTCTATTATATCAAAGTTCTGGAATATATTCTATATTATTTTACTTTCACATGGTCATAACAGGGTATAATAGTCAAGCCTAGACTTTATCTTAGAAGCAAATAAGCAAAGCATTGCCTTACTTCTCCAGAATGTGTCAAAAAGTGCTTAAACATATACCCATATAGTCTAAAACCCAGAAGAACAAGCAACAATAAGATATTGATGCACAGTAGCTAGGGAAAGCCCCAGGATTCATAATTAATAACAGCTAATTTAATGTAATTTTTTACAGGTAAACCTGAAGGATTTTGCCTATGTAGCAAAGGATGAAATGGTATGATTCATCATTGTTGGCTGAGTATGTTGTCAATGAAGCGTGTGCAAGGGGAACTTCATTTTTCTTCATTCTGGAGAATAAATGATGTTCTTCCTAGATTTTTTTTAATAACACTGGATTAGGATAAATATGATTTTAAATGTGAAAGGTGTGTGTGTGTGTGTGTGTGTGTGTGTGTGTGTGTGTGTGTGTGTGTGTGTGTGTGTGTCACTTGGTAAAGGAGCAGCCAAACGCAGAAGTGCTGTGGAACTCCACAGACAGTGAAATCCAAATGAGGAGAGGAACAGTGTTCAGAGTTGTTTCTCTACAGAAACACTATTTTGAACCTGTCTACTCAAAACGTCTTACTGTTTTGCTCTGGATAAGAGCAGCACCCCGTCCAGTTAATTCTGTTCTAGAGCCTTTTAGACTACAACAGAGTAATTGAGAGAGAACTGGGCCTTATTTTACATAATTATCATTTACGTAACATTTTAATGTACATTGGCAGTTGCTGAGATGAGCCTGGAAAGGAGTTGGTTGCTTGAAACAAGTGATATGCAAATGCAGTAACTTGAACAGCCGCTTTTCAGATTCCAGAATTACAGCTCCAGAAAAAATTAAGAGACCACTGCACCTTTTTCTTTACTTTCCAAACAAGAAACCAGGCAAGCCTAGTTCAGCCTGCCCGCAACAGAAAGTGTTGCATCTTGAGATTCGAACCCGGGTCGTGTTAACCTCTACACCAAGGAGCTATACATTTGCTGGGTGTCTGTATAGCGTCTTGTGTCTATCCTGAACAAATCTTCTTTTGCCACTGGCCGTTTTAACAGTTAATTGGCCATTCGTGAATGACATTGATACAGTTAAACTGTCTAACGTTTCTTACCAAGTTTACCTCCACCACAAATAGCATTTATCCACGGTATGGCGTTTGCCACTGGCCGTTTTAACAGCGTATTAGCCAGTAATAAGCTTTACCGGTATCTACTAACTTACTGGAATAGTCATAAGAATTGAACAATCGCTAGCGTGTCTGCCAAAGCTATTTCATTTCATGGCATAAGAACGTATTTTTTTCTTTCATGGCAAAACAACATACTTTTTTCTTTCATTCGTGAATGACATTGATATAATAACTATCAATAAAGGTGACGATAACTAACTTTTTCATGAAGTGAAAAGACGAGAGAGTCGTGGGATCTACCATAAATAATTAATAAATGTCATTGCTCTCAATGGATTCGAACTTAGGTGTTCCACATGAAATGCATTGTCTTCAACCACTACGCCACTGCATTACACATTTTATCAGTCGCTAGACTCCATTGAGGATTGTGTTAAACTGACTAACGGTACTCATTAAAGTTTACCTCCACCATAGCGTCTATGAACTGTATAGCTTTTGCCACTGGCCGTTTTAACAGCTTATTAGCCAGTAATAGGCTTACTAGTATCTACTAACTTCCTAGGAATAATCATTAGAATTGAGCAATTGCTAGCGAGACTGAAGATAAACATTTCCATGCCAGAAACAGTCGCATGTAAGTTCGAATCTATTGAGAGCAACAACATTTATTATTTCTGGTAGATTCTATGATTCTCTTGTCTATCACTATTCACCTGTTACCGTCACCTTTATTGATAGTTATTGTATCAATGTCATTCACGAATGAAAGAAAAAGTACGTTGTTATGCCATGAAATGAAATAGCTTTGGCAGACCCGCTAGCAATTGCTCAATTCTTATGACTATTCCAGTAAGTTAAGATACCGGTAAAGCTTATTACTGGGTAATACGCTGTTAAAACGACCAGTGACGAACGCCATACAGTGCATAGACGCTATTTGTGGTGGAGGTAAACTTAGTAAGAAACGTTAGTCAGTTTAACTGTATCAATGTCATTCACGAATGGCCAATTAGCTGTTAAAACAGCCAGTGGCAAAAGGTATTTGTTAAGGATAGACACAAGAGGCTATACAGACCCCCAACAGACACACAGCTTCGTGGTGTAGTGGTTAGCGACACATCCCTTTTCGTGGGCAACCCGGGTTCGAATCTCGAGAAGGCAACTCTTTCTATTGCGGGCCGGCTGAACTAGGCTTGCCTGGTTTCTTGTTTCCGGAGCTGTATCTTCCTTTCATAAGGTAATCTATATAAAGTATGAATATTAAGCTACAGTTAGCTGTATAAGGCCAAATACTAACATAGGGTACTTGCTTTTTTTGCTTTACCTCAATCACACTTGACTATCAAATGTGGTGTATTGTGTTGAGAAAATCAACCAGTTTCCAAAATATGTTTTTTCAGTCACTTTGGTACTTTTTACACGAGTATGTGGTAATTCTTAATTAATTTTTGATACAATATCAAAGCTCAAATAATCAGTTTTCCATCTAGAAAGACGTTCTACCTAAAATATATGGTCATATAAAGTACATGCTCGTTTATTTGGATTTTCTCTATTGTTCAATGTCTTTTTGCCAGACTGCGTAAGCAGAGCCGGCCTAGAAGAGCGAATGTCCCTTACTGACTGAGTGAATGCCTGACTGACTGACTGACTACACCTTGTTAAATAATGTAGTGGTTAGAGACGCAGACTATGGAACAACAGGTCCCATGTTTGCCTCCCGTCACTGATAATTATGCCTCAGGATGTGTTCAGGACAGACAAACGCTTCGCTAGCTACAACCTTCTGTAGCTATGTAATTGGAGGCCTAAAATGAAACAGTTCTGGTGGATATTAGGATTTGTTCAGGATAGACAAACACTTCGCTGGCTACATGATTCTCTTGTCTTTTCACTTGATGAAAAAGTCAGTTATCCTCACCTAGCAGCAGGACATTATGCTGGCAGCACTCACATTTTCTTTATCACAATAAAAGCCATCATTGAAATCTATAAGGCAATATAATTAACAATCTAGTCTTTGAAAAAGAACAGACAAGAATAACATAGGAACGGACATTAAACATACAATGTACAGCCTAGATTAACTATATTACCTTATATATTTCAATGATGGCTTTTATTTTCAAAAGGAAAATCTGAGTTAGCGCTGCTAGCATAATATCCTGCTGCTAGAAGAACGGTAATGAAGCCTCGAATGGCCATCACCATCGTCACCTATATTGATAGATACTGTATCAAAGTCATTCACGAATGTCTAATTAGCTGTTTAAACGGCCAGTGGCAAAAGAGGATTTGTTCAGGGTAGACAAAAACTTCGCTGTCTACAACCTTCAATAGCTACGTTATATAGAAGCCTAAAATTAAACTGTTAGTGTTATATTGCGACTATTTCTGGCGGATTTTCGAATTATGTCTTAGGATTTGTTCAGGATAGACAAACAATTTGCTGACTGCACGAATCTGCCGTCTTTTCACTTGACAAAAAAGTCTGTTATCGTCACTTATATTGATACAGTAGTTATTGTATCAATGTCATTCACGAATGGCTAATAAGATGTTATAACGGCCAGTTGCAAAAGCCATAAAGTTCATAGCTGCTATTTGTGGTGGAGGAAAACTTACTCAGTTTATGAGTGTGATTAATGGTCTAACGAAATATTAAAAATTGATGTGATGTTACTGCGTGACAAAAATTATATAATGTCAAGAGGCTATACTGACACCCGACAGATGTGTACCTTGGTGGCGTAGTGGTTAAAAGCACAGCCTTTCACGTGGATGACCTGGGTTCGAATTATGGGAGGGAAACAATGAGGGCCAGCTGAACTAGGCTTGCCTGGTTTCATGTTAATATCCATGTACTGATTGTTCTTAATTGATCGTCACTTAACTATTTGGTGAATATACTGTATATATTTTACATTGTTTTGCCTATTATGTTCAGACTGTAAAGTACAGAATCACCACTGAAAGGCCATAGATTTTTATGTGATTGAAGTGGGATGCAAACCATCAACCTAGGTGGTGGTAGCGTTGTGCTCTAACAACTGTGCCACAAAAAAGTCCACTGCATTGCCTATGTACATTACAATACTGTAAAATACAGAGCAGGATTGTCATCTATAATTACATTGTTAATTTATTTCACATTTAGTAGTCACAACTGATAACCATGTATTTCAACATGGAGCAGAATGGACACCAATGCAGAGGAAATCCTCTGGACTGGGTCAAATCTCCAAACAGAGCTGTGAACCATCACAATTACGTCTTTGTTGATGAAAAGCAGATTTCTACTTGTCCAAAGCTTGGGGCTGTGGGGGCAGTATGATGAGCAACTTTTCCAAGTGTGGGAAACATCCATGCAGAGTGGTAAGACACAAACCCCAACTTGGGGCCTTTAAGGCTGGAGTTCCTCACCTCATTGAGTTCCTCATTGAAATCGTGTGGGATAATTAAACGACTCATCTCCTTCCGCAACATAAAAGCTGTTGACCCCAGACACACTCCGATGCAATCTGTTCTGCCCTTCCCCTTCCACCTCTCCTTGTACAGAGATGCTCTTCATGCTGCCAGAACCTCTTTCATCTCTGATACCATCAAAACCTCAAACACAAACTCCCGGACTTTGTTCTCCACTATCAACAAACTCCTCCTACAACACAGTGAACGCTCCACACCATCCACTGTGCTCGCAAACTCTTTTCTTCAGTTCTTTAAGGACAAGATTACTCACATTAATGCTTCCTTGGCTAACCCATCTCCCCCAGTTCCTTCTTCCACTGTCAACCACTTACCCTCTCCTGTTATACAAACCCTCCTGAGCACCTTCACCCTAGTCGACTCACCATTTATCACAAAACTTATTGTATCTTCAAAAACAACTACCTGCTCCCTGGATCCCCTTACTGCCACTCTCAATAAGGCCTGCCTTCCTGCTCTCTGTCCATACATCACTCAAATAGTCAATCTTTCTCTCTACCATGGCATCGTCCCCTACAGCTTTAAACAGGCTGTTGTCACACCCGTCCTAAAGAAACCTGGCCTGGACACTACCAACTTCAATAACTTCCGCCCCATCTCCAACCTCCCTTTCCTTGCGAAAACCCTGCTGGCCTCCTTATCATCCCTCGGTCCAAGCTGCGGAGCTTTGGAGACAGGGTTTTTTCAAGGGCTGCTCCAAGACTTTGGAATGCACTTCCACAATTCATCCGTGACTCTGTTGCCATCTTCATCCACCACCTCAAGTCTCATCTGTTCAAACAAGCCTATCCCTAGCCCCTGCCCTATGTTGTTTGACACCACCCCCGTTTTTTTTGTTTTTGTTTTGGTAGCTACCATTTGTCTCATTGCTCTATCTGTAGTTGTTTGTTATGTATGTATTGTAAACCGTCTTTGAAAACGCTATAAAAATTGTATGTATTATACAGCCTTGCCTGGTTCAGGTGAGGCTGTAATTACAATATACAGCTCTGGAAAAAATTAAGAGGCCACTGCAAAATTATCAGTTTCTCTGGTTTTACTATTCATAGGTATGTGTTTGAGTAAAATGAACAGTTTTGTTTTATTCTATAAACTACTGACAACATTATTCCCAAATTCCAAATAAAAATATTGTCATTTAGAGTATTCATTTGTAGAAAACAACAACTGGTCAAAATAACCAAAAAAAAAGATGCATTGTTTTCAGACCTAAAATAATGCAAAAAAACAAATTCGTATAATTTTTTCAACAACAAAATACTAATGTTTTAACTTAGGAAGAGTTCAGAAATCAATATTTGGTGGAATAACCCTGATTTTTAATCACACCTTTCATGCGTCTTGGCATGCTCTCCACCAGTCTGTCACATTGCTGTTTGGTGACTTTATGCCACTCCTGGCACAAAAATTCAAGTAGCTCGGCTTTGTTTGATGGCTTGTGACCATCCATCTTCCTCTTGATCAAATTCCAGAGTTTTTCAATGGGATTCAGGTCTGGAGATTGGGCTGGCCATGTCAGGGTCTTGATCTGGTGGTCCTCCATCCACACCTTGATTGATCTGGCTTTGTGGCATGGAGCATTGTCCTGCTGGAAAAAACAATTCTCAGAGTTGGGGAACATTGTCAGAGCAGAAGGAAGCAGGTGTTCCTCCAGGATAACCTTGTACTTGGCTTGATTCATGCATCCTTCACAAAGACAAATCTGCCAGATTCCAGCCTTCCAGCCACCAAATTTCACAGTGCGTGCGAGACACTGTGGCTTCTAGGCCTCTCCAGGTCTTCGTCCAACCATTAGACGACCAGGTGTTGGGCAAAGCTGAAAATTTGACTCGTCAGAGAAGATGACCTTAATCCATTCCTCTACGGTCCAATCCTTATGGTCTTTTGCAAACTTCAGCCTGGCTCTTCTTTACTTCTCATTTATGAAGGGCTTTTTTCTAGCTTTGCACGACTTCAGCCCTGCCCCTAGGAGCCTGTTTCAAACCGTCCTCGCCGTGAGGTCACTTGATGTCATCCAACGGTTGTTGAGTGACATTCGAATGATTTGGCGGTCATCTTGGTCAGTGGACAATCGTTTTCACCCTCTGCCAGTCTGTAGCTTTGTTGTCCCCAATGTCTGTTGCTTGACCTTGTTCTTATGAACTGCCGTCTTTGAGATTTTCAGGATGGAAGCAACCTGACGCTCACTATATTCCTCTGCCAGTAAAGCCAGAATTGAACCCTCTTTTCCTCACTCAAAGCTTTTCTTTTCAACATTTTGTCATGCTAAATAGTTATTTTTTATTCAAATTACCTTTGAGGTACTACTTGCACTGTTTTTGCCATCCAGCTGGTCCTATTGCAAGAGGATAGTGATGACCACAGCAGTGGTTTTTATACTTTTCCTTGTTAAATTAGATTTGGTTCAAGTAATCACCTAATCAGTAGAGAAGATGAGGTGTGCTTGTGTTGGAATTTAAAAGACACTGGAATGGAATGGCTGCCATACATGTAGAGATGCTGATTTAAGAAAAATTAGGAGTGGTCTCTAAATTTTTTCCAGAGCTGTATATTGAGGGGGACACATCCCATTTGGTTGGCTTGAATATAATTATTAATTTGTCAGTCAATGTTAGTATTCAGTACTATCGAGAAGGTTAACAGTTATTAAACAGAAGAATTGCCGTGATGAAGGGATTCATGTTTTTTAATCTTTGCTGTTTTTTTATACAGCATTATGAATAAACCTTTTCTGTAAAAATGGTTTGTTCTACCATCAGCCAATCAATGATAACCTAACACCTACAGCCAATCAGAGTAATACCCTAAACACCAGCGCTAACATAACTTTGTTAAAACTGCACTAGATAGGATTCATTCAGTGAAAAAAAAATAAAAGTTAAGTGCCAGTGGAATGTTATTTTATAATTTTTGGAGCACGCCGCTACTTCCCAGCCAATCGCCTTCTGCGAGGCAGGCTTTCCTCCATGGTATATGGAGGACCAAACCTGCCAAAATTAGAAATAAATAAATGTATCAATAAATTTATTTATACATAAAAATGTAATAAATGTATTAATCAATATTATTTCCCTATTTAATTCCTTGATCATTCATTCCTGTATTTATTTTTTCATTCATTTCCATGATCTTACATTTCTGTATATATTTATTTCTGTATTTATTTATTTCCATATTCTTTTATTTCTGTTTTTATTTTCATATTTTTTTAATTTCTGTATTTATTTATTTCCGTATTCTTTTATTTCTGTATGTATTTATTTTTGTATTTCCTTATCCTTAAGCTAATGAGGGTGCGGGACTAACAACGGGACTGTCAGACATAGCAATTAAGCCCAGAGCAGCAGATAGAATCAGACTATGAAGATGGTGAGTGCTGTTTTAGATGTTGCCCATCACTATTCCTTGTTTAAACACGTTTGAGCATAGGTGACATGAATAAGGTATCGAAAAACCGAGAAGAGTTTTTGGAAAAACATGTCTTTTTCGCCTACGAGAACGGCGCTTCTTTGCGGGTCTGACCCAGGAGTCCGTGCATAGGACCAGACTCGTAATTTAAGCAATCGTATTTTCCCCTAAATTCCTTCCGGTTAGGATTTATGCACTGGTGCTGAAATCAACACGTTGTCCCCATCAGATCCCCCATGGGAGACCCACAAAGACATGCCGTTTTTGTAGCCAATTCACTTTACAAAAATCCCTCTCGGTTTCTCTATAGGCTAACTGGCATACAAATTTGAAGTGTTCAAAGTCGTATCCACTCTCAAATATCACACAACCTTGGGGATGGTCTTATTCTAAAGGGGAGACATAAACAAGTGTTCCATGATTTCAATGGTGTGATTTGGTTGTTCCAACAAACATACAGCTCCGGAAAAAAATAAGAGACCACTGCAATAATTTCATATCAAGAAGACATCTGAAACCACATTTATATTGGTCACTGACCTTACTTCTCCAGAGTACAGTCTGTGGATTTGCCAATTTCAATTTAATTAATTTTAGTAACTTTTGTCCTTCTCTACTGCTATTTTTAATAGCTCACTATCCATATGAGCTACAAATCTACAAACACATGTGGTGTGTTCCTTTACCTTTCCTCTATTATACAATTCTCTGTATGAAATTTACTAACCACAATGTTGTTATTACAACTCAATTACCTAATTTACATGAACTATTTTTAATAGCTTCCAATCCAGATGACATGGACTTCTAAAACCACTTGCATTTTGTTCACTGACCTTCCTTGTCAAGAGTATGCCTCTTAGTTTTGCCATTTTAGATTTTGGTGAATTTACAGGAATTTATCTTTCGAAACCACTCTTTTTTTAATAGCTCACTATCCATTTGAGGTAGAGATCTAGAAACAAGTGTGTTGTGTTCCTTTTCCTCTCTTATAAAAGGTACACCTCTTCTTTTTTCCAAATTACTTACCTTGATTTTATTTTAAAATTTAATGCATTATTACAACTCTATTACCTAATTCACATTAACATTTTTTAATAGCTTCCATTCCAGATGACTTGTACCTCAAAAACCACTTGCATTTTGTTCACTGACCTTCCTTGTCAAGGGTTGCTCATTAGATTTTCCATTTTCAAATTCAGAAAATGTACAGGAATTTATCTTTCTAAACGACTATTTTTTAATAGCTCACTATCCATATGAGTTAGAGATCTACAAACAAGTGTGGTGTGTTCCATTTCGTGCAATGTTTCAAATGTTTTAATTGTTTTTATTTTTATTTTTTTGTGTGTATAATTTGTTTTCATTCTTTAGTGCAGAGGTGTCAAACCGGTTCCACGGAGGGCCTATTTTCTGCAGGTTTTCACTCTCACCTTGTACTTGATTGATTAATTAGGTCACTAATTGGTTAGTTTCTACCCTCACCTGGGTTTTTAGATCTGAACTGGGAACCAATTTATAGGAAAAACCAAAAACCTGCTGACACTCGACCCTCCGTGGAACCAGTATGACATCGCTGCTTTAGTGTATTCAGAATATGCTTGCACTGAAACCAGACATTTATTTAATTTCATCCAGTTATTTGCCTAGTTGGAGCCATTGATCACAGTGCTTCTTACTCTGTGGACCCACTTGCAATGATTATTTTGCTCCAGTGGTTATTGCAATATATTGATGGAATTAATAAAACACAATTATGTTAACATTCCTCACCTACAAATGATTTTCCTGTTGCAGCTTTTGTTTATATTTCATTGTCACATTTGACTTAGTAGTTATAAATGTGAAACTCTGCTCTGGCCGTGGGTTCGAGCCCCGGTCATGCCACTGTCGATTGTGGCCAGGGTGTCTGGTGGGGTGGTGCATATTGGGCTGGTGTCGCCTTGGGGGAGGTAATCTGCATAGAGGTTCCAGCAACGTCTCTGGCGGGGCGGGTGCCTCTGACCTGGCCATGCATATGAGGTAATGTGAGAGAGCGTTTCCTCCAATGTGTTGGCTCACATTGACTTCATGGTTAAGGGGGGGGGGGTGTAAAGAAGCAGACCGGCAGTTTTCGGAGGAAGCCTGTGGCGATCTACGACTCTCCTGACTCCGCAGGGACTGTTGTAGTGGTGGCACATGGTTGTACATTGGGGTTGGGAGAAAAAGAAAATAATAATAATAATAATATGTGAAACTCAGAACATCATTCTTATTAGCATATTGTTTATTATTTGTTTATTCTGATATTTGTCCAGTTACAAACTGTACTGCCTTGCAGTTAAAGTGGGTGACAAGTGTGGGAATGTTCAATAATGATATTTATTGTCCGATTTCTAGCCAAAGATTTATGCAGAGGCCTTGATGGATGGAAAGTGGAATCTGAGGACCCTTACTGTGGACACTACAATGCGTTTCAGTTTACCTCTGCAGTGGGCAGACACAGACCCAATCCAAATGTTTATGGAGGAAAATGAGAATGGACTCTGTGATTGATGTATAGAGTCAAGTCGGAATTGACTGTGTGGTTTTTAATACCTCACTATCCAACTTTGTTTTCAGATGCCACAACTCTTGCAATTTTGTCCTCTCACTTGAGATTATGGGAGATGATGGACCCTAGGAACTTTGTCTAATTTAGCTGTAAGAAATTCCCCATCAATGTGAAGAGGAGAAGTTGGGAAATGTTCTGATGTCAGTATCCACCTCCACTATTTGGTCTGTGTTCAATTCCAAGTTATTTTGACTACAGTAGGTATACATACCTAATTCTCCAATTGCTCTTCTGTTCAATCAATATTGACACTACAGCAACCTTTGGTGGATTGTATTGTTATGTCGCCTGCACATTAACATTTAAAAATGTTTTAAATTGGGAATGGGAGTATGCTGTCACAGTTGAAGGAAGGCAGGACATGAGGAGCAGAGGTATAGCAGGGTAAAATCCTTTTAATTATAATAACAAAACAAAAAAAGGAGAGGCAAACCGCGAACTAATGCACAACACAACTGGCACAAACAATGATCCACAACAGGAAGAGAAAAAAGGCTAACTTAAATAGCAACCCCAATTAGAGTCAACGCGGGTGCCTAGAGGCACCTCTGCAGTCCGCCTCTGACTGTGGTCCCCAGGCGCATAGAGATGCCTAGAGGCCCCCAGCCAGGACCTATCACTTGTTTCACTCATCATCAAAATCTTCATCTTTTGATGTGAAATAGATCAAGTCCAAACATGGACATAAAGAACAGCATTACAGTTAAGTCAATAACTTATTGTTATTGTAAAAATGGTCACAGTTCAAAATTAAAAATGTAGTTGTGTTATGTAAACATTGCATGAATATTGGAATAAAAAGTAAAAGTTGTACCATTGACAGTAGAGGGAAAAGAACACACCACACTTGTTTGTAGATCTCTAGCTCATATTGATAGTGAGCTGTTAAAAAATAGATGTTAAGAAAGATACATTTCTGTAAAATCATTGAGATTGAAAATGGAAAATATAAGGCATGTACTGTTGACAAGGAAGGTAAGTGGAAAAAAATGCAAGTGGATTTAGATGTCCATGTCATCTGGATTGGAAGCTATTAAAAATAGTTAGTGTGAAATAGGGGAAAAAAGAGTTGTAATAATGCATGTAATTTTAAAATAAATTCAAGATTATGAATTTGCAAAGTATCAGAGGAGTACCTTTCAGGAGAGAGGTAAAGGAACACAACACACTTGTTTGTAGATCTCTAACTCATATGGATAGTGAGCTATTAAAAAAGTGTGGTTGCGAAAAAAAAAAATCCTGTAAATTAACCAAAATTGAAAATGGTCAAACTAAGGGGCGTACTCTTGACAAGGAAGGTCAGTGAACAAAATGCAAGTGGATTTAGAGGTCCATGTCAACTAGATTGGAAGCTATTAAAAATAGTTCATGTGAATAATAGATATAGTAATAGAGTTGTAACAATGCATGTAATTTTAAAATGAAATCCAGATAATGAATTTGGAAAAAAGAAGAGATGTACCTTTGAGAAGAGAGGTAATGGAACATAACACTTGTTTTTGAATCTCTATCTCATATGAATAGTGAGCTATTAAAAATGAGTATTTTCGAAAGATAAATTCCTGTAAATTCACCGAAATAGAAAATGGCAAAACTAAGGGGTGTACTGTTGACAAGGAAGGTCAGTGAACAAAATGCAAGTGGCTTTAGAGGTCCAGGTTATCTGGATTGGAAGCAATTAAAAATAGTTCATGTGAGTTAGGTAATAACGTTGTAATAATGCATGCATTTATAAAATGAAATACAGATAATGAATATTGAAAGAGGTGTACCATTCAGAATAGAGGTAAGGGAACAGATCACACTTGTTTGTAGGTCTCTAGCTCATATGGATATTGAGCTATTAAAAACGTATTGTATAGAAGGATCAATTCTGATATAATCACCGAAATGTAAAAGGGCATATCTAAAGGTCAGTGACCAACATACTAGTGGTTGTAGGTGTATATGTCACCTCTATACAGTACTCATAGGCAGAGTATCCACCCCCCCTCTCCTGACCCTTTAACTAAAATCACCCAGTGCTTCCAGAAGTTGTCCTTGTCTCAAACAGGGGCACAACAACTCCCACCCCCCCTCCACCACACTCACCCTCTCCCCCTCTATCACACTCCCCCTCTACCACACTCACCAATCAGGGAGCTAGTTCTAACCAAAAAGAGCAGAGCTCATCTTTCCCTATGTCTCACTCCTCCCCCCCGTGTAAAACGAATGCTTAGACAACTGCCACATCGTCAACAACCTTGTCCTTTATTTCCACAGAGCACAGAATATACTCGGTGATGTGCTTCGGGTCCCTGCTATTGTGAAAATAGCAATGCC